>JANAVB010044019.1:6301459-6481459 GCA_029216955.1 Iris pallida | reverse complement strand
TCGACATAGCTTATAGATAGCGACCATCGCCTGATATACCGATAGTATATATAATCTCACGATAACGCATACGACGTTACCAAGCCACTAGTAATCATGTAATCATAACTCCATAGTTTCATCAGAATACTACGGCAGACAAATTTGGTTATCCCATACGCCTACTGATGATCCTTTCTGCCAAATGTAAATGCACAAACCGTCACTACGACATGTACATTTTATATCTAAATGCCAAGTCATAACTAGACTAACTATTACTATCTTTATTCCATCACACGAACTTCCTGTATCGATAGCTAGTCGGATGCACAAGCCTGTGTCCAACATGAACTCATCCTCACTCCCAGTGATGTGTAATAATTTGTTTCAAGGTTCGGATGTTATAACAATAACCCCCCAATTTAGGTAGTCCAGTAATTCTAAGTCAACTCAACCCATATCGACGCATTCATCAATTATACCCGAGGCACTCTCAGACGCGACCAATGCACTAATTCTAACTTAGAGAATATAATAACAATCAGAAATGTCCAATACAGTAAAAACAAGGCAAGGTATACTTGCTTGGATCCCCGAGAAGGAAGAGGTGTGATCCTGATCCTTGGCCAGAATTCAAAGTATCCTGGGAGCCTATATTAAATATTAAAAATTAATTAATAGCTTAAATTACTAATTACACATGACCTATAATTAATACTTATACAACATGACATTATACGGTCTCAGCTAGCAAGAAAAACAAGATAATATATAATTAGATTATAATTAGATAGATTATATTAACGAAAATTCATCTAACTTATAGTCTTCTAAATATCCGTAAATTCCAAATACTCATATATCTAACTCACAAGGGTCTACTAATCTCTCTTATATGCATAGGTACTAAGTGTTCCTCTAATTGGGTCTTCCTTGTATCAATATGACTTCGAAATATTTTAATGGTTTTCTAAACTATAAAGCTAACCATTCCCTAACAAAACATAGTTTTTAATTTACAAAAATAATAATTATAATTATATATTAACTTATAGGTTCTAAACAATATTTTTAGTAAGTCTTTGATGTACAATCTGTATATTTCCTAGGTATAGCCCAATTATGGTCACATAAAATACCTATTGTCTAACTTTAAATTAACAATAAATAAATAAATTCTGATATTATTAATAAAAAATCAGAACAAAAATATTTTGTAAATCATTTTTGTCCAATAATATCCTAGAAATGAAGACTACCATTATTCTATTCTTACCTTAGGTTTTCTAGGTCGCATTGGACATGTTTTGAACCCAACTAGCTATTAAATTAACCTAACTTAAACTTTAAAATATAAAAATCAACAACTAAAATCAAAATTTAATGTATATTAAATAGATATTAATGGTCACATTTGCCTAAAATTTTAGGCTACATTTGTAGGGTACTCAAAATGCTCCCGGTCGCGATTATAGGTCATGTACCTAAACTAATCCTAGAGTTGAATTATGATAACACAATTGATTAAACCCATGTTAAAATAGAACCTTAATTTCAAAAATATCATATTTTTAAGGGTTTTCATATGGGAAAATGTCATCATAACCCTATATGACTTTCGGGTTCAAGAACCTAATGAAATAGACTTTTCAAGGTTCAATTCGACATGTTTCGATGTCACATACACAAAATTAAAACCAAACAGAATATATATGATATAAATAGGGTTTTTAATGATTAAAAAATAAATAATCATACATGAATTAATTAGATATATTCTTATGGCAATAGCACACATTTATATTGAACATACTACACAATTCCTATACAAACATGTGTATAACCCTATTTCTGAATTAATTAGATATATTCTTATGGCAATAGCACACATTTATATTGAACATACTACACAATTCCTATACAAACATGTGTATAACCCTATTTCTGAATTCGTCACGGACATGATTGTGTTTACAGTCCTTAAATCCCTGTTTATCATGTTAAAAATTAAGTTTTTTATGATTAATTACAAGGGTTAATAGGTCCCTAAGTTAGTCATGAAGTTGGGTAGCATAACAAGTTATATTTATTACACAACATACACCTATATATATGGAATAATAATTCAATTCAGATTTCTCATAGGAACCATAAATCATGTTTAAAATAGGTTTCTAAATTAATGATTAGGGTTCCTATCTATGTCAATGTCATGTTAACATAGTCCTAGGTTTAGTTTACTAGGTTTAGAAGGTAAATTAAAATTGATACTTACTTGGAATGATTGGAAATTTAATAAATACCCAAGAATATGGCTGTTGTCCACCTCTTTTGTGAGGGTTGTTCGGGGTAGAAAACAGTGCCTACGAGCCTTGAAACTCCTCTACTAGGTAGCCTACACCTTAGGCTACCTCCTAGCCTCCTTCGTAGGTAGCTATGCCTCCGAAATGGATCGTCGGAGTTGTGCGAAATGCACCAAAATTCAGTGGGGACACTGCTGAATTCAGACCACCAAAAATGATGCTTTGGGAGGGGGAAGAGAAGAAAATTATGGTAATATATAGATAAATTATTGGAAAGTTT
The DNA here is from genome assembly GCA_029216955.1 of Iris pallida. Taxonomy (NCBI): domain Eukaryota; kingdom Viridiplantae; phylum Streptophyta; class Magnoliopsida; order Asparagales; family Iridaceae; genus Iris; species Iris pallida. The sequence continues at coordinate 6,478,894 of JANAVB010044019.1, read as the reverse complement.
AGGGTCAACACATACCTTAAGGAGATGGTATAAATCTACCTAAACTTGCACCTTCAAACCCGTTCATTCCCAAGACATGTTCGGCCTAGGAACACTTGAGAGAGATGAATGAAAGGAAAGGAGAAAGGGAGGTGTTTAGATCTAGATAGGAAATGAGAAATTTAGGGAGGAAGGTGGGTTTTGAATCCCTAAAATGAAGGGAGAGTATGAGTGGTGGTAACTACCTACTAGAGACTTATTTCCCTTTCCTTTGGCCACCACCTATACCCAACACCTAGATGCTGTCCACAACGTTTAGAGGCTTGGTTTTGGGTCTTAAATTTGTTGGTTTAGATTAGAACACACTTATATAAGTTATGACTAAGTTAGAGGCTCATTTGATCTCATTTGCTATGCCAAAACCATGAACATACCATGATTGTAGCCCCCTTTTGTAGCTGTTGTACCATATTCTTATATATGCCTAAAATTTAGTCTAAGACGCTCATGTTGAGTTTAGCTAACCATCACTTAAGTTAGGCTAAGTTTGGGGGTCATTTGGTTGCTTAATTTGGCCTAAAACTCAACCTATGCACCACTTAAACCTATGTAAACTGATTTAATATACCCTATTGTCCACACATCTTAGAGACCCAATAACATGGTCTAGACCCTCTAGGATTTAACTAATTAAGTCCTACTTATATAAGGATTGAGTCGGTGCACCATTTGGCTCTCGTTCCAAGCTATTTCGACGCATCGATGAACTTTTATAGCTCGTTGAACACAATTTTCTATATAAATTTTCTAATGGTTTGTAGGTGTTCAGAGAGTGTGTATGGGTCCAAAAATGACAAAAGACAACAAAAAAGGGCAAAATGACACCAAATTTTTTTTTAAAAAAAACTACTACAAAGGGACAAAAAAGCAACAAAAAGGGAAGGGAAAAAAGACAAAAAAGATTATAAAACAACGACAAAAAATGATAATAAATGACCAAAAAAAACTACTAAAAACGACAAAAAGGAAACTACAAAAAGGGACAAAACCGACAAAAAATGGTAAAAATGACCAAAAATGACCAAAAAACGATAAATAACGAAAATAACTTTCAAAATGATCAAAAAAGAAGAAGAAATTTAAAAAAAAAAATTTTGCTCGGGCAAAAAATTATACCCACCTACTCTTAAGGGATAGAATTCCAACATTTTACGTGTAAACAATTTATCCGGGTATTTCTAATTCCCGTGAATAAATTTTTTATAGCCCAAACAAACATGCTAATATATTCTCACCCTAAATTTTTCCAGGGATTAAAAAAATACTTCATACCAAAGGCCCCCTAAAGCTTCTGAAAAAATAAGGAGAAAACTGATATGATAAGAATGCAGCCGAGTTATTCAACTCCGTGATTAACTTCTGTGGATTAATCGATCTGGGGTTTGAAGAATAACCCAATTGACAGCAACTGTTTTTGCCCCCTTGGACGGTCTGTCAACTCCCATGTGTTTTCTCTGTAGACTCGTTGCAATTTAAAGAACTACACTGCAAATCCCATGGTTGCAGTTTAAAAAAGGAAGAAAACACTAACTTCACCTAGCAATATCCTTAAAGAAGCAAACTCCTAGCAATTTCACGAACACAGGAAATTTGAGAGTCTTCGTTAGAATATCTACAACTCGGTCTTCAATTCTATAATAAATCATATCAATGACTCCATTGGTGTAGAGATCACGCAAGAAATGATATCTCACATCGATATGTTTACTCCTCCCATGTAAAACTGGATTTTTTTTTTTTTTTTTGAAAGTTTGATGGCTGAACTATTATCACAAAATACTAGAATAGGACACTTTTGACAACAATGTAGTTCTTCAAGCATTCTCTTCAACCAGATTGTCTGACATGCACAAGATGTTGCAGCAACAAACTCGGCTTCTGTTGTCGATTAAGTGACAATTTGTTGCTTTTTTAGGACCATGAAACAGCTCCTGCACCTATCATAAAACAAAACCAGAGGTGCTTTTTTCTATCATCCAAATGACCAGCATAATCACTATCAGTGAAGCCTATAAGTAATGGTGTTGATTTTCGTCCATTCTTGTACCAAATTCCAAAGTCAGTAGTGCCTTTCAAATTAGGCATGATTTTTTAGCTACAAGGAGACGAAATTGTTGTATACAACTAATGCTGTAGTAAAGAAAAATTAAGCCCAAATATTTCTTCTCCTTCAATGTACATGTGTACGTTGGAAATTATTTAGCTCCAACGACTAGCTTGTAGGAGTATTGATTTCATTTTTTTTAATTCACTAAATCTATTCATTGCTATTAATTTTATTTTTAATTCTCTAAATCCTATTCATTGTTATTGATTTCATTTTAATTCATTGTTATTGATTTCATTTTAATCTTATTCATTCCTCTTAGATATGTGGCTACGCTATATATACTCAACTATTCGTTTGTTATTGGGACATGAAAATTTTTCATTCACAAAATCTCTCCTTCTTTTCACATTTTTGTTCATCCTTTTTTGTGCTCTGGGCAAGGGCTAAGTCAGGGTCAATCTTTTCGAGTTGTGTACGAAGACAGGATACCGATAGAGTGGGAGTTTTACCATTACGAACATTCGAAAAAGTCAGCACATAAACTCGGATTGACATTAGGGAAGTGCTTCGTACGCGACTTCCTTGAGGTCGGTAACCTTATTTTTCTTTATTTTATTTACAGATTATTAAAAAGGAGAAAAAGTAAATGTTTCCAACAATAGAGTTAATCAATTCGTTTTCATGTTCTGTTTTATATGCTGTAAACACACAAAATTTGGTAGTTTTTTGCTTTTATCTTCTGGAGACAATTTTCTTGACTATCGGATTAAATTTGTATGATTTCTACCCCACTTCCAAATTCATGATTTTTTGGAGTCTTTATCTCATACAGTTTATCTTGCTTGCATGTTAATAGTTAAAAAGTGACCGATAGTAGTAGAATTGGCCAAATTCTAGCATTAAAAAGTTTTTGGACGTAAACTGCATACTGGATATATTTGAGTAATGGAAGTTATAAGCATCACTGTCATTTCTCTCTCTTTATACAAGTATGTCAAATTCGAAATCATGAGGTCTTAGAATACCTCAAGTTATGTAGTTGATGCAAGCCTCCAACATACATAAACTTTGTAACTAGACACAAGTTTAGTAGTCCCATCCAAGCTAGAGCTTTTGACTAGCTAGAATGGATACACATACTGTTATTTGTGTACACCTGATCATGTTGTGCAAACGTCATTCTCTCACCTATGGCTTTCTAATTCCTTTTTTCTCTTTCAAGGACGGAAGTGAGAGGAGTCAAGCTAACACATGTCTATTTTTTCTTTGTATAGATCTTTTGAGCATGATTAGAATCACTATTTTTTTTACCAATGTTTCACTCACCACGACCTATTCTACTAGCGGATTCTTCGGCTAGCTGTGATCATGATAACCAATGTATCATCTGATTCAAGTTAAAAGTATGCACTTCTGCATAATTTTTGTTACAACTTTAATATTTTTGAATTCAATTTTACTAGATATGGATCTTCATGATTTGGTTATTGCTAGACTTGTGCCAACAACGGCACTAATGCTTGTTTGACCAGAACCTACCTATGCTTGGAAGCAAAGAAAGTCTTTATCATGGCTGCCTCCTATTGGTGATTCAAACCAAATTTTTATTTGGTCTATATTTTAGCATGTCTCTATGTACATCAATAATGGCTATTTTTACGCAATCTGTTTAATTGGTTGATGTCTATACACTACACCAAAACATCTGTATTGTAACGGTCTGGTCATGTTACAAAAATTAATTCTAACGGATAAAGGCCGTGAGTATATAGGCGTGGGTAATATTACTAACTGTCCTTCTAACGGATCAAGTCCGTTAGTATTTTATCTTTTCTAACGGCTATACCCGTTAGTAATCATTTTTCTAACAGGCATATAATATATGTTACATATGAATACTAACGGGCTATCACCGTTAGTATATTTTAAAAATATGAAAAAAATAATTTCACAATTCAAATACTAATGGGAATGGGGCATTAGTATATTTAAAAAAAATAGAAAAAAAAATTAGAATTGAAGGTACACCTATATTCAGCACCGGCACCCACCTGCATTTTACACACTAGCTGCTGCTACACTGAACCATGCTACTGTATTACACTGGTACAGGTCGTGACTTCTCGTAAATTCTAGGTAAGTAATTTGAACCCAACAATTCTTATTCTAGACAAGTACCCAACAGTTCTTTGGATGTTAATTAGCAAATAAACCTATACTAAATAATTATCAAGAACAACCATGGTCATGTTTTTCACCATAACTACACTGTTACATACACTAACTAATAGTCATTGAACCACAACAAGCATATATAATAGCAATTATAAGACTGAACTTGTATGAGATAAGTAAACTTTCCTGTCTAAGCTTATGACCTAGAGAACCCTTCATTACCATAACAAAAAAAAAAATCACATAGAAACACCCAACAAGTAAATTCTAGACAAGTAATTTCCAAAAAAAGAGCTCGTAATATGCATGTGGTAAGCTGATTGTTGCCCTGCAGTGCGTTTGGCAGCTCAAATACCAGTAATAGAACATACACTCAAGAATTTATGTATTCAACAGTGCTCAAGATCCAAAAGAAATGAAAGTAAATAGATTTGGAGGTTCTTCAACAATTCATCATTGGATCAGAAAATGGGTTGTTTAAAATGACAAATGCAATAGTAAATTTAAGGTTGCAAGCAAGGGACATACCAGTATGGTCCTTGCTAGCCTACAAACTTTGTGGAAGCACATCCAGCTCGAGATGCAACGGTCCTTTCGGTACATCACAATTCTGTATATCCAGCACTGTGAAAGCTGGGACCCAATGTAAGAAGCTGAGCAATTCCAACCTCGAGACCTGCTTGAATAGCTGTAACTCATTATGCATTTGCCTCTGAAAGAAGCTGATGTATCCCTGCACCTCGACTAAACAACACATGATAACACCATTATCCTCGGAGAAATCTGAAAGGATCTCCACCATCTGGCACTCATTACTCATCAAGATCAGAAATTACATGACTTGTGGGATGGGCTAATTCTTTCCTTGTATAAGAAGTTTCTCATCACATGTTATACGGGCAAAAGACGAATTGAACAGTAGTCCCATTACCCAAAAAGGTTTTTCTTATAAAAAACAATGGTCTTTTTGTTATTCCTCGAACTCTGGATACCAGAACAAAGATGACTGTCAAATGCCAGGTGAAAATAGCTTCTTTTTTTTGTAAGTAAAGGGTCGCTTCATTGGGTTAACTAAGACTGCATTTTCAGGATTACGGTACAAAACTAGGACACCAGTTACCCCTCTTACTCGGGAGATAAAACTAGTGGGTGAGTACTTGCTCCCTGTACGATCACAGAGTGTTCTGGAAATCTATCCACAACATTGAATGGGGTATGTATCATTACTTACATCTAAACTGCAGAATAAGATTGATAACCTATATCAAAACAATCTCGTCCAAGTAGTAGTTGCCACCCTTCCTCTCCTGTGCCAAGAAAGTTAAATTAAAAACTCAGACGGACGCCTTATAGTTATAACATGTTTTTGGAGTAACACATGGATGAGGGAACAGGCGGGTGACAATTAACAAGTGACAGCTATATCAAAAACTTTCAACATTTCACAAATCAGATCGACATCAGATAGCAAATCAAAAGGAAGAAAAAAAAATCGCACCTATTAGTTGAAGTTCCTTACCTTGGGTAAGTTAAGGATCGTAACTCTCCTAACCCAGGTTATTCTTGCATTTTGGGGCATTTCTAAACCCGTGACACTTTGCAGTTACAATTTCCTGACACTGTGGTTCCAAATTTTATAAATCACCACTTCATGTAATAATAATAATAACTACTACTATTATTATCATTATTATAGAATATTATTGTAACAACATAACAATAATAATAATAATAATAAAGAAGAACAATAGTCCGATTAGCAAAAGGGAAAAATCCGTATAAAGCTCATTTTTATAACTAAAGCCTTTAACAGAAGTTGGTTAATTTAAACAATGCCAAATATGCTAGAATAGGTCAAATAACTGTATGGGATAAAATTAAGATCAGTATGCTTGGTACAAGGAGGAATTAACTAGATAGATATACTTAAGAATGGTATATGTTTACTTTTATGGCAGATGCTACTAATGGAAAGATAATCGCACCCGATGTACTGGTTCATCTGGATAACTAACTCCCAAATGATTACTTGAAGAAGATGTCACACTATGGTTGAACATGCTATTAGATATATCTGACTTGCTATCTGTGTCATCATTGTTAGCATGCAGATGGGAAGTTTCTCTTGAAGGTCTTTCATCCCTGCAATATAAACACGCAAAAATGAACAAAAATAAGAGAGCTGAACAACTCGACTTATAACAAAAAATAGTGTCAAACCTGAATCTTGTTTTTGGGTTGAGGCACTGAATCCTGACCTGTACATGAGCAAATCAATGAAATCATTACTGTTAATAACTATAGCATGGAACCTCAAGAAGTTTACAAATATCTAGTGATACTGCAATAGTTATTCTCTTGCAAAAGCCAAGTTCACATAGGAAAAAAAAACTGAGAACGGTAACAAAGAAGATTAACAAGCATGAACTGACAGAATAATTTTAGCCTAAACAATGAAAGATTGATACCTCATGGAAGAAATTCCATGCAACCATCAGCCAAGTTCCCTAGACTAAGAAATCTAGAGGTAAGATAATGCAATTTTCTATAGGGAATTGCATTCGTCTCTATGAAAGAAACCACATGAAATTTCATTTCACGAAAGAAATTGAATTCAGATCTGCACAGCATGAAGATTGCAGATATACCATCATCATCTTCCAAGCCTTTTTTCCCATTACAATAGGGTCGACTATGGAGCATAAGAAAGCTCCATAAAGGATTTAACAAAGTTTTTATGACCGGCTGTGCACCTGACATCAACCCTCTATGTTATTGCCAAATTGCTAACCAAGGTAGCTATCAAGGTCAAGCCATATAAGACCTATGAGGCCAGTTGGCAAATAGGTAAACCTACATCATGCAACCAAGGAGCAGATATATGCAGTTTGCAGATATATGCACACAATAACGTAAAGTGGAAATACGATGGCTATAAAAATTTGGGCCTCCATAAAGTATACCGAGTAAAGAAAACATGTATAAGTTTCTTCTCTGATCTTTAATGAAGGGAAAACATTCATATATTGCCCACCAGCCCCTTAAATTTGAACTTAATGTTCTAATAATTCATGAAACCATGTCAATTGTTCAGAAAATCAATCTACCATCCATTCAAAAATCTTCCTGTGATGTTGCGGCTACAATGGTTGGTGATAAGAGAAGGATGGCTATTGGAGATATCCAGGAGGATTAACAAAAAGGATGAGAAAGAAGTAATGGAAGCTTATGCGACCCGGTAGTTTCAGGAGCTGTGTATAAAATAGCTCATGTAGTAGAAGCATATTGGCTTCTCTAAATTTGTCTTGTCTGTAATAACTAAAGTTTGCAGCAGGAACTACTAGTATGCTGACTGTTGTAGCTGAGAACTCTGGTTGTTTGTTGTTTCAATTCTGCTGTAAAAAAATGAATGAAGTAGTTATAATATCTTTTGGGTGAGTTCCAAGCCAGGTGTTCCTGGTTGAGGGCTTACACGGTTATATTTAAAAAAGGACATCAATTCTCAGCCGTATGTGATACATGACCCAAAGCCTGCTAGCTGCCATATTCGAATGTGTAACATGTAGCTTCTCAACAAAAAGAATAAAATAGCTTACGGACTTCGAAGTAATGAAACATATTGACACAGTATTCACACTACAGGAAGATATAATGCAACAATAAAGCCTTTGTTCCAAATTCCTGTGATCGGACATTTGAAATTTTGAATCCCCTTTTCTACAGCTTAACTCTGTTGAGGGCCACGTCCCTTGTAACATAGGACAGAGTTGACAGTGCTATATAAGTGAATCTTAGAATCAAATGACAATTCATAGTCAAGACCACAAGTCTTTAGTCTTTAGACAATTTTCTTGCTATGAATAGCTGTTCCAATTCCAGTTGTTGTTCCAATTTTTATACATGTTTAACCATTGGATATGTTAGTGACATGTTTAACACCAACATGTTTGCAGGTTGGTGTATAACCATTTAACTTTTTCCTCTTCAATTGGGAGAAAAGATACTGACAATTGGATACTGAGTGGAGAGTATAGTAGCAAAAGCTACTCCACTGATAGTAGTTCTCTCCAACAAATAACACTAATCCTGCTGGAGAATTTCATTGTATATTTTTTTTTCATTGATATAATATTGAATTGTATCTATACCATAAGAACTTGTTAACTACCTAGGTAGAAGGATACGTTCAGCTTCCCTGGGTTGTAGCCATGCTGCATACTACTCTCAATCCCACAGTGATACACAATCTCCTCCAATGTCCCTGTCCCCGTCCCCGCCTCCGCTTCCCAGGAAGAACCCCTGGCCCTGGCCGCCTCCAGAAAAGTTGTTGTCAAGTAATTTTCCTCTCCGCAAGCCATAAAAATTGCTTCATATGGTTAGCAAATTAACTACTATACTACTTTGTTCCACCCCAAAAAATAGGACGCAGAATAAGATTGGGATACACAGACTAGTACTAACCATAAACTCAGTATGGAACTTCCTGATCAAGCACATAGTTGAAGGAGGTACAGACTTTGATAGTGCATGTACTAGTGCACTAAATGGCATCCATGGCGAGGAAGGTTTATGTACAGGTTCCCTGCGCCATCCTGATTAGGCAACATAAAAGAGAAACAAATACTAAGTACATATATTTCTCCAGATTAAATAGATTAGTAAATGAGAACACAAAGGTTATGATGTGCACCTTCGGAAGATAAGACCAATTTGACACTTAGGGTGTACAAGGGAAGCACATGAGTTTTAACATCAGGGTACCAGATAATATATCTGGAAGGAGATTTCATATTGTCCACACCTGAATCGTGTTCTTCATAACTAGGACTGGACAGCCCTGATCTAAGGAGCAACTCTTCCGAATACCACCACAAGCCTCAATCCATCTTCGTCGACTGGTGCCGACAGTACACTATAAATTATCCACCAATACATGAATCAAAAGATATCCACAGTGAACAAATCTAAAGTTTAACCGAAGCTCTTAGTTACTTCTTTGTCATTTGTAATAAAACGTGAAATAACCTAACATCTAAGAAGAAACAATTATCTATCTAAGAGTAAGCCTAAAAAAGAGAAAATAACTTGCATACCTGTCAGCAGATTGGCTATTCGAACATAAACGAAAATAACCTAGCATCCATTGTTTGGAGTTCCACACACCAAAACCATCTCTCATGCTCCGAAAAGCCTCGTCCTTTGATGTTCCAAACCAAGCATATGCCATGTTCTGATTCCCACCATGCTTCTCCGTCATGGCCTTAATGAACATCCTAAAAGCCATGAGGCGAGCTTTTCCTATAGGGTAATGGCAGAATTTCTATTAGGCATCAACAATGCTACAATGTTGCTAAAGGGAGCCAATGCTCAGATGAAACCTATGCTTCAATCGAAAAAATACTTAGCACAAATAATTCCTACATAATTAACACAAGATTCAAACCATAGAAGAAAACTCTGCAGTTTGCTAAAAGTCAATACCTTCTCTTTGGTATCAGAACAACAAGATTCAAACCAAGTTAGTTTGAAATATTTCAAACAAACAATCCTTTATCTACTTTCACATAAAGAAAAAAGCATACCTTTAGCAAAACTCAGTTTAAGGGAATACCCAAGATGGATTTTGATCAAAAATATGATGCACTCCAACAAATCCCCTTTTTGAATGAAATTGTAGCATGAAAACAAGGTTTAGACAGTAACCAATTAACAAAATACATATTTTCAAGGAGAATCCATTAGTTCAGCTCAAACATATATAGTCATAAATAATAACATTTCAATTTGGCATGGCAAAAGGTTTATCCAATACCCACTTGGAAATTTTGGCATGGCAAAAGGGTTTATCCTTTGACCCCAGAGTACTAATGTGATATTATCTTGTACCCCAATACCTTAGAATGACTTCAAAGACTTGACAACCGTTGCCTAGTAATCTCTTTTGGTTCGAAGGAGTTAACCAAGTAAAACATGATCAACAAAAACTGCCGACGTGTCTAATATGTTATGAACTAAACGATCCTTTTCCAAGTGATAAAAGTAAAACATGCTAAAAAGGGTCATACATGCATACCTAGACATGACTATTTTTCGTATATGGAAAAACAGACCAACATCCCACAGAACCAGCCACCCAACACAAAAACAGTTCCCAAATTGCATGCATCAGCTGATCCTGGAAGATTGTCATACTAAGCATGCTACTAACAACTATTGTGCACAGAATAAGCCTTTATTAGAAAGCATATCTTACTATATCATGATATTATGTGCTCTCACAAAAAAATCAAAATAAATATACAGGGTATACACAGTGACACTTATATTTAAATGTAAGTAAACAAGAGATGTGGCTGCAGTATAGAAAACAAACTACAACACGAAGATCATAATCCAATTATTTTCTACACCTAGCTACAGAAATTTGATTGTGACTAAGGGGAACTGGAAAGGATATCAAACCTCGTTCGTAAATGTTTGAGCAATCTAAGCTGCTGCAAATGGAAGCTTGTTCCTGTTGTAATAATACAAGTCCTTAAAATTCACAAAGATGCCTTGTGCAGTCTCCTGCCTCATGTATCTATCAGACACATAAATAGATAAATAGCCAACTAAATACAATTCTAAATGATATGCTTACAACCCTACATTAGATGAAAATTAGCCTCACCCCAGAAGCAAACCCGACGGACCAATTGAGGTATGGAACATTAGATTAAAGGGGTAAGGAGTCGACAGAGAATTTTTGGTATCAGGTGCAGTGATCCCATATCCTTGATCTTTGCACCCAATTTATCGGGTGATAGATCATCCAATACTGCAATAACATGCTTCAGCTCAGCAACCTTTTCCGATGGTAAAGTAAGGTCCTTCTCAAGCTTGTGTTTGCATAAGTCTTTTAGTAGATGATCAGCCCTATAGCAAGTTCCTATTATTTCATCCTTGACCATAAGATCAGTGAATTTTTCTATGTGACCTGATGCCTTGAGGACGACCTCTGGAGTCATGCAAGGGCAGTCAACCTCTAGCATACCCTCTTCCAAAACAAAATGCTGAAACAAAGAAGAAAAGTAAAATAACAATTAACAAGGATATTTTGCCCTCAACATGAAAATTAGAAAAGGGCACATATTGCAGCATTATTCTCTCACTCAGATCATTAGAGAAAACTAATAAACATGCATAATAATTTCTCGCACTTTAGCATCTATGAATAAAAAGTGTGAAAAGGATTGTAATTTGTAATTATGAACAAACCCTCCCAGTCAGGACCCTTCATGACAGGACAATTATGTTACAATGAATACAGAAAATAACTTGAATATCAGAAAAATGAACTGGCGAACTGCAAACTTGTTCAACTTTGGCTTCGACTAACAAAGGTCCATGCATGTGAATACAACTCCCTGAAGCAAAGTGTACCATCTTACCTCTTAATCCATGTTCTCCTTCTAGGAAAATTTTAAGACCCTTTGGTTAAATCATGTGATTAATAAGATAAATTTCCTACTATTGGTCCGTAACCCAACAATGAATATTCCAATATTTCACAATGTGGCTCTCTCTCTACATGGTATCAGACCCCTAGGTTCTATTACTAGGAAAGAGTAATAGAAGAGAAAGTTGGTGGGCACAAATAAGAAAGGGTTTGGGCTTCTCTGTTCCTCATTATTATATATATACACACATAAAGCGCATCATTTCTCTTGCCAAGCACCTCTGCTCAGATGAGTGCCATAAGTGAAGGTGAGGCATAGCGTTGCCATACGCAACCCCTCGTGCATCCCGATGCACCATTGACAACACTATAATAGAATTAATACCCTTTACACATCTCGGCTGATTATTATAATGTTCATTCTCTTACAAACTTAGTGTAAAAAAATTTAAATTAAATCAAAGTTCTAGTTTACATATATAAGTAAGGAAAAGCATTTATCTACCTAGGATGTAGAAATTCATAAATCAAAGGATACTATACTTAGGTAATCATCCCTTAGAACACTTCCTCTAAAGATCAGTCACTGCCTTTCAACAGGAAAACCAGTTGCATCTGCCAGACCTAAAAAAGAACTCTTGAAATCTAAACCTGCGAACTCATCACAAAGGAAACAAGAAAATATCTCTTAATGAAGGGTACTACCGAAATCTATTCACCAAAAAATTAGGGTTTTTTCTCACCGCAAATAGGGGTTTTTTTTCTCACCTCAAAGAGGAGTTGTTGGGAAGACGACCTTCCACAGGTGTATGCCGAACTCGTGGGAGTCGTTAGACTCACCGCAGTCGACGTCGGTTGGATTAGAGACCGCGAACTCGCCGGAGTCACCGCACGTGGATACGCCGGACTCGCCGCAGTCGACGACTGATGGACTCACGGGACTTGCCGCAGGTCGACGACAGTGGAGTATGTATATAATGAAATTGGAGAATGAGAGAGAGAGAAGAAGGAGAACGCTCGAGTATGTATACAGTGAAATGAGGGGAATTGGAGGAAATTAGAGCGCTAAATTTTTGCTCCCCCGTCGAATTTTCAGAAGTAAGTTAATATTTTTAGAAAAAAATATTTATATTATTTATAACAGACTATAATCATATACTAACAGGTTATCTCGTTGGTATTTTGTAACAGGCTTTATCCGTTAGAAACTGCAAACATGGTCCATTAGAAATTGGTCAATATGGTGTAGTGATATTTGTATCAGTTGTATCCTCATTAACACAGCCATTCCTAAGCCTCATTTTATATGATGTCACATGATTACAATGGAAGTTTTTCTTTTAATATTCTTATATGGAAACAAGTTTAAGACATGTTTAGCAGTCTTATTTTTAAGTCTACATGCTATCAATTTTCAAATTTGGATGAAGATGAATATTGCATAAGTTTCCATATGTTTTGACATTCTAGTTGGTTTCAAAATCTTGCAACATTCAGACGTCCTTAGGAACTTTAAAATAGATAACATTATTTAATGCTTCTTGTAATATTGATAAATGGTGCTATTAGAATGGATATAAATATACAAGTTATACCATATTCATTATAGAATGTTCCCTGGCAATTAAGTTTCATTCAGAATTGTTGTTTGGTGGATTTGGATATGTCCTCAACTGTGAAAGGTGTATTAAGTAAAAGAATATATCCGTTGTCAAATTTTATCACACATTTTTTTCTCACAAAATTAGCCGTAAATATGATCAATATAAATTCACAATATTTAATTTTTACTACCCTTCATGTTTATGTTCATGTTGTTCTCGTTTTGTCATCAATCTACATTTATATTTAAAGCATGTTTTTGTTTTGTACACAAAAGAATCACACGTATTCTTATCAAAATTGTTACATCCTCATACTAGTACTTGGCGACTATATTGACTTGGATAGCTTGTTTTGGTATTACATGTCTACTTTGAAAACAAATTTGCTATTTGTAATTACAACAAATAAAATTTGCATCTTTATAGACAAAATATGCATTTGCAAAGATATTTGGTATAACAAAAGTTTTGGTAAAACCTAAATTCATTTGCCCAGAAATTCTCTATTTCTACTCTTTTGAATATATTTGAATTCATTTCTTGTAGTGTAATCTATTCTTAAGGTTTTCTATAAATAGTTATTTGTTTGGTTGAATAGAATGCCCTTCACCTTTCTATATCTAATTGGACCTAAAGAAGTCTCTTTACAAACTTCCACTGGGACTTGAACTAAAATTATTCCATTCATATAACCTATTGTGCTACTTTCGAAATGTGAAGTGAGATTTAAATTATCTACCTTTTTTACGTTTAGGCGTTAGGCAACAAGCATGCATCTTTTCTGTCATGCATTGCATATTTATGAATCAAAATGTTAATATTATTGTTGATATTGACTTTTTTGGTTTGTCTCTAGACGTTGCTCGTGCAACAACATTTATTCCTACTTATGTTGTATCCATATAGATATATGATTGTCATTAGTACAAATACTAATGAACGATCTGATGAATTATTAAATACCAATGTACGGAAAGTTTATTGGACATTGGATTTGACTATTGGATGTAACCTAATTATCGTGTTCCAATTTTCTAATTTCTACAAAGTTTTCCACCAAAATATTTGTGAACAACTATTTGAATTCTCTTCTCCGTTGCGCAACTCATTAGGAACCATGAACATCTTTGTTACAGTAGGCATTTATTTCTTCTTTCTCAATGAATTATAATCATCTATGTTTATGGATGAATATGTTTTATAAAAATTTATATGATTGTTTTATATAGGGTTAGGCAAACAAGGATAACTTGGTTCATTAGTAAAACTAGTTGAACATGGCTAGTTTTTGCCAATGTGCCATCACTTGCTAGTAAAATCTTATGTTGAGATTGAAAAATACTTAAGGATCTTCACCATAATCCTTGATTTGTTGGAGCATTTGACATGAATATAGATGTGGCAACCCATTGGTATATTCTTTTAAGATCTTCACTACTGACATATGTTTTCTTGAAGGCAGAATCAATAGAGGTAATTTTAGAAGGAACAAAATGTTAACGGTGACGGTAATACAAATTTATTTTTGTGCTTAGTTATTCTTAAAATGATCTCTGTAATGTTATCTCTCTAAGCCAGAAGCGTTAGAGATCGTGACCTGTTAGGAAAGTCTCAAACATGCTGAGGGGGAAGATACGTAAAACAAAGTTCTTTGCTCTATCTTTCTAATATTAGTGGATGTTTAGCGAGAATAATGAAACTATCTCTAAATAATACATAAAAATAACATATCTTTTGTACTGTTATTAATAAGTTATGATCATTTGGAAATGATTATGGTATTGTATATTATTGTATTAAAGTGATGTTATATGATTTTTTTTTCTAGGTCGATTTGTATGAACCTTAGCTGACCATATTGTTAGAATGTTAGAATCTCCAGTTAGAAAGAAATAATAATATTATTTTGTCACAATATTTAAATTATGTTAGGCAAGCATTGGTTTGCATATAAACTGTGACATTATAATCTTCTTTGACACGTTCAAACAATTTAGTCAAAATAAAATAGTTTAGTGATATTCCAAATCCCTATCAATTTAAAGTTTTAAAAAGTTAAGATATTTTTGGTACAAGCCGAAATTGTCCTTCTGTCAACCGGGCGTAAATAGTTCTAAGCAACATGGTATTTAATCGCCCCTTTGTGGACATCCGCTAGCTAAAAACCGGCCCCTACAGCTAACCCATGTTGATCGAAACTTGATAAACTAAAGATTTAATAAGGTCAATTAGCAAAAATTACTTAAACTATTATTCTAGTACTTTAGACTGTCACCTTTGTAACCATGGATTGTAAAGATAAATCTTTAGAGTCAATGCTGAAAGTTATTGTATCTTACTTTAAGGGGTGACAGAGTCAGATGAGTTTTGGCTCATAATTATAAGGTTTATATCAACAAAACCACATACTTGTTAAATAATGATGATGTCACCAAATCTGATTTAGGAAGTAACTAAATTAGTCAAACTAGTTATTATGTTTTATATTAGAAAGTATATTTTTTAATGATATTCTAGACTATAGATTATATCATATTATATACTCTTATGTCATAGAAGGTCATTCAAATACAAACTGGGTAACTGACTCATTTGACATCTAACCCATTTATGGATTTTTTTTACTCTATCAGGAGTTATAATCTCTAGAGGTTTATGTAACAAATATTTCATAGCTAAGAGTGTTATATACTCTAAAATATTATCTTCAGTCACATCTTATATTGAAGTTGTATGGGTCAGACATTTTATACTTTATACTATCTACATATTTCTGTACCTGCCATTTGTTTTAAAATTTTGCTAAAAGCATGATATTGTGAATTCTAAGATGAACATGTACCTGCATTTGCATTTCAAGACATTAAAAAAATATGGTTCTTGACTATAAAATTCGTAAAAAAAACTTTACATATCTCTTGACGAAGAGTCTGTTTACTCTTGACGAAGAGTTTGTCTAGAAATAGAATCATCGAGGGTTATGGGATTAAGCCCATAAGTAAGTCACCAGCAGAGGCAACTCAACCGAGTCTAACTGGATATCCCAAGAAGTCGATTCAATGGATAGGAACAAGCTGGACTTAGGTGATTATTATGGAACACTAATCCTGAGATTAAATTCTCTTAAAATAATGCCCAAGAGGCTGTACAATGTTGTACATGAATATCCCATCCCTATGGTGACAGTATTTTGGTGTAATTTGGTTAGGATGAGTTTTAAAAATTCTTAATAAGTCCAAGCATGATTATGCAGGGTTGACTCCAATCACCAACCCTTTAAGGACTTACCTATATGAGAGGTCGTAAAGGTCGCGACTATAGGACATGACAATCCTAGACAACTCTCATGAATATGGAAAAGTGTGCATGACCAATCAAAAGCGTCATCCGATAGACCCAAGAATCTCTAGCTATTATGTGTGCTATTATCTGAATCTGGTTTAAGAAGATCGATTCAAGACATAGTTCATCAAGCACTTTTTCAGACAGACAATAGTCACTAAATGAGATTCAAGTGTAAACCCTTGAGCCCAAATAAATTTATATATAATTCCTTAATAAATCAATATGCAATTAGGCTATTGTAGAAGGGTAGCTTATGTCATTTATTGATGGACAGAAGGGTTTTGCAAAATCCTATTTCATAAGGGGGAATTTGCTAATTTGCAAATTCAAAATCCTTCAAAAACAGTTTAAAGCATTCCCTCCTTATCTCCCTGGACAACCAACCATAGGCCAAAGCCATTCAACACTGCTTAAAATCAATTTGAATTGATATGCTCATTCCTTCCTCACACCCAAATTCGATTCTTACCTGTTTGAAACAACTTCGGAAATATTAATCGTAATCCTGTTCGTATTCAAACTCACCCTTCAAATCTTTTTAAATCGAATTCAAATAAAATTCCACCTAATCCCTTGTCGTTTGATTATATTTTTTTTATTTTTTATTTTTTAAAATCGAATTCAAATAAAATTCCACCTAATCCCTTTTCGTTTGATTATATATATATATATATATATATAATATAAAAAATATATATAATATAAAGCACAGTAGGTTTTTGGTCCAACCCATGTGCTTTGGTTCAACGATGATGAAAGGACTAAATTGCCCCTCTCTCTATAAGAGAAGAGGAGATCCCATGTTGGGTGCGGAGCAACCGGTTGTTCCAATGGCACCCCCGCCTCCAGCTCCTCTTATACCGTCCCTCCCTTCGTCGCCTCCGCTCCATCCTCGCCCACACTGTCGTCGCCTACCTCTTCCGTAACCCCTTCGTCGCAAGCAACCTCCTCCACCGCGTCGCTGATGCCGAACCCTTCCTTCGCTGTAAGCCCCCTGAATTTAGGGCTTATTTTTTTAATTTCATAAATCAATTATTTGTAATAGATATTATTATTTGATTTAAGGGTCTTTACCGTGACTTTAACTTCTGGAGCATCAGGGATGCCAATCTCTGGAAACTCTCCTCATCAGTATGTAGTAGACAAGATTACCTTCATGTTGATATATCATGTCCCACCCAAACTTATTCCTTGTACTCTTTTTGCTTCACACAACTTTGGGTCAATTTAGACCATTTGATCATTAATTAATTACTAATTAATTTTCTCACTTTTATCCTTGATCATCATATGCACGTTACTGTGACTTTTAATTTAGGAGCACAAGGCTAGTCATTTTCTTGAAACCAACTTCTCATGCACGATCTACTCGAGAGTCGAGATGACCTACACCCATGACCTTCGTGTCCCACTCAGACACACCATCTTGTGCTTCATTTGCTTCGCACAACTTTTGGGTCAATTTAGGCTAATTAATTATCTACCATAGAATGTGACATGACTTTCAATTCAATTTCGGGACCCGACATCGATCCAACCTAGTCGATCTAAAATATGGACATGGTCCACATGAAGCCTACTACCCACATGACACTTGTGTCCTATTTATTTGAGTCCCCACATGTTACTTATTTACCCATGATCATAAATACCTATTTTAAATTCAATTATTGTACCCCCTCATGAATACCCACACACACTTTTCCTACCAAAAATATTAAATATCTACTCTACCTATTTTTAAAATATTCATGGATAACCATTGATTTAATTTCCTAAAGAATAATATATTTCCTATATTAATCCTAGCCCTTGAATTATCTAACATCATCACAACCCTCCATTTCCTACATGACAACAAACACACCCCCATTGATTGGTCGGCCCTAAAATCTATGTAGGAATTCCTATTCTTTTTCTCTCCCTTTCTCTCTTTTTCATTAATTTTGCACTCTCTCTCTCTCTCTCTCTCTTCTCCAAATACTCACAGCCAACCCCATTCCACCTCCTCATACAATACTAACCACTTCACCTCCTCCTTCCGAGCCAACTCCACCCTGGCCGAGCCAGGCGAGCCACCCCCTTTCCGAGCTCCTCCTCCATCAGCCCTCTCCTTCCTCTCCTCTTATTTTTTTTCATCATCATCATTCCTTACATCACCACCACCATCATCTACTTAACTACCACCTCCTCCACCCTTGCCCGACCGGCCGCGCACCACCTCACCTCTGCCAGCCACCACCACTCCCTCTCCTCTGTCGGCTACCGTCAGGGAGCCACCGCTGTCGTCGCGCCAAAGCAGCATCCAGCAACCACAACAGCAGCATACGCGGCAGCCGCAGCAGCCACGGCGGCCGTCGTCGTCGGCCACACGCCGTCGTGGGCGGCCCCCCTCCGGTGAAACCCCAGGCTACCTTTTCGTGGAGGCTACCGTCCTCCGGGATGCGCCGTCTAGGCAATTCGTATGTTTTGTATGGAATTCCGTCGACACGCACGCGAACGAGATCCAGAAATGGCGCCTCGTCGCAGCAACTTTACGTGCATTTTTTGAAAAATTCGACCGTTGTATCGATGATTTCTTTGATCCATCTCAATCTCGGTATATCCCACTTCACTCCCCTCAATTTTCATCCATTAATTTTGTTGTTTGATACATCAAAACCGGCCACAAAGTTGATGCTTTAAATTATGTTATTTTTGGACAGTTTTTTGGAGCCAACTTTATCGATTCGTATCTCCTCCATTGCAGCTCCGTCTGGCGTGCCACTGGTTCCTATGTGCAGCTGGTATAACCCTCTTTCTATCCCTTAAGTTTCGTTTTATTGTGAGCACATTCGATTGGTTGAATTTGATGTCAAAGTTGGTCATCCAAATTCGTAATTTCTAAGTTGTAAAATTCTATTTTTGAACCCGGGACTCTGGATTCAATTTCTGACACCACTAGTAGACTCGTATCATCGTTCTGACACGTTTTCATATAAAATTTATTAGATTTGGAGGACGTGGGCCCTGGTACGCATTTCGGTACAAAATGGGCCCCACAGTCCGGATCAATAGGACTTTTTGACGTCGACTCATCGAAATCCAATTCTGGATATACCGTTGAGTTTTTATCGTCATTCTGGACTCGTTTACATATAATTTGCTAGGTTTTAGTGGACATTGGTTCCGGCATGTATTTCGGTGCAAGTCGGATACCAATATCCGGGTCAACGGATCATTTTGAGATCGGCACATCGAAATCCAATTCTGGACATACCGTTGAGTTTGCATCGTCATTCTGGACTCGTTGACATATAATTTACTGAGTTTTGAGGACATTGGCTCCGATAAGCTTTTTCGTGCAAATCGAAATTTCAATGTCTTGGTCAACGAACCAATTTGAGATCGGGTCAACGGAATCCAATTCTACATATACCGTTGGGTTCATATCGTCATTCTGGATTCGTGAACATATAATTTGTTAGGTTTAGTGGACTAATATTCTTGCACATTTTTTGGTGCAAAACGGGTCCGACACGGATACCGTTTTAACCCAAAATTACCTTTTTGCCCGTATGTCCAAATTGGACTTATGCATAGGCTATCCTAACTGATTTGACCATTCTGGATATGTTGGTGATGTTTGTTTCATCATCCAACAATGTTTATAGATATTTTTCTGTGTATTAACCTTTTATTATAATTAATTCTTATTAAGTTCGTATTTCGGAGTTAGTACAACGAAATTGAGATCAGTCGATTCCAGTGATCTCATATCGCTGAAATTGGCAAGATGATCATGTGGATCACTGTGATAAGATTATTAACTATGCCATTGATTTTCTTATCTCGATTTGCGTGTCGTAGGTTTTGATGTACGAATAACGAGGTACAACTTGATATTTTAATTCTTAAATTAGAGTTGATCATGTTTGACCAAGATATATGGTATCTTGGTTGGTAATGTTTAGGAATAGTATGTTTAGGCTATTTTTGACCTCGGTTGACCAAGTTTGACTACTTTGACCAAAAGTCAACTATCAGTCAACACTTAGTGTCACGCCCCAGAACCAGAATACTGGAGAGCGGGTGATTGACTTAGCCAGCTACGTATTACGGGTAGAGGAATACCGTATAATACGATCAATGTTGTCTAAAAGACGAGGGGTTGCATACTATATGAAAGTCTCGCTATGGTCACTTCACATCTATTGTCTCAATCATTCAAACAAGAAACAGTAATAGAGAACATGTAAGATAAAGCAGTAAGGCGTCCCAAACGCTCAGTCAAAATATTCTTGATATCTGGCTTTACAAAACATAGCCAGATGATGTAGCAAAGTATACACAATTGTTATTAGCTGCAGCCTGACTTAGTTACAATTATGTAAAAGTAAGTACAAGACAATCCGACTAACATGTCGGTGCCAAACGGCAAAGTATAAAGTAAATAACAAAACAAGCGGAAAAGTAAGGAACACACTCGAGTCCTCCTGCGATCATTCCTCTAGTATTGACCATCTTGGAGGTGGAAGTAAGCTGAGTCCTCGGGAACCGGCTCTAAATTTGGCCATGCAAAACCAGAGAGGTTAGACCTCTAATAGCAAGTACCGCAAGGAAGCATGATATGAGAAATTTGAACCAGTAATAAGAGAATATGATATATAGATCTCTGCTTGCTACCGGGATTCACATAACAGCACGACACTTGAACCAACTTTCCAACCAAACAAGGATAGAAGTTGGCCCGTCACGTCCTGACATTCTGATTATCTCAGTTAGTTAACAGAGTAGGTACAGTACACAAATAAATCAATTTAAACGACCATTCAACTACTACGGCTTGCTACTGTAAGTCCCAAGTTACCTTGGGATTATGCAATAAGGATTCCTCAGTTCTTACTATGTGCAAGCAAGGCTAGTCTACCCAATTAATCAATTGCGTCAATCATGAATTAGACGAGTCCCAGCGGAACGCCTGTCATCAATATACAATAAATAATATAAGCAGATACCGCTCCCTGTCCGTATGGTAGATTTGTAGTATCAGTGGGAACCAGCCGGCATGTCGGGCACTTAATAGTCCCAAAGATGGCTGCCATGTAAAAACTCGGGAATCCATTCTCTCCATGCAATTATTATTTTATTTAACTTAGTAGCCTCTATGTTAAGTAAAATCTCATGCCATGGATCATGGTCATTCAGAATGAGTACTTTCGTATGGGGTACAATATGCACAACTCTACAACGATACCCGTACGGTTAGGTTGTAGGTCTTACATAGCGTAATGCAACAGTCAAAACTAGCCACGAAATAACCATGCCTTGACCATAAAGTACACATGCTGTTTTTATAGAAAAATAAATTGAAGCCTGTACGTGCCTGTATGCCAATGTTCAGGATCGGCCAATCACTTGCAATAGTTCATAGTTAATATGAACGTGTCTCATTCATTCAATTCAATAAGATGACTAGCCAGCCTCTTAGTTCCAACTAGGAACGCATGATCAATTATTAGTCAAGGTCACAATCAATGTCAATCAATGTCAATTCAGGACAAGAATCAGCCAAAAGGTATTATGGGCTAGAGTTCATGCGACCGAGAAAATAGGATCTCATGTGGCTGGAAAATATGTGCTAATGCGGCGGGAAAAGATATGCTCATGCGGCTGAAAAGATACGTGCTCATGCGGCTGAAACCAACCCAGCCATGCGGCTGAGAAAAGTAAAGTTATGCGGCTGAGAAACTAAGTCCATGCGACTCAAGGAATCGAGTCTATGCGGATGGGGATCTGGGCCTATGCGGCTCAAGTCTCAAAATTTATGCGGCTGAATATGCGATATGCGGCAAGCAAAGCTCATGCGGCTGAATATGCGATATGCGGCAAGCAAAGCTCATGCGGCTGAGACTGACAAGCCTATATGCGGCTGAGAATGATTTATCTCATGCGGCAGGGAATCCATGCTGCCAGAAACTAATAAGTCATGTGGCCAGAAATAGAAAGTTCCATGCGGCCAGAAGTTAGGCTCATGCGGCTGAAAAGTGCAAGGCCTTATGCGGCTGAAAGGGCAAGGCCTTATGCGGCAATGGTTCAAGCGAGCTCATGTGGCTGGAAGTCTTGTCATATGAAATTCCATGCGGTCAAGTACTGCCATGCGGCTAAGAAGTTCATGCGGCTGGGCCGCGCAAGCCATGCGTCTCAACACTGTTCTTCTTCTCCACTTCCGAGAACAGAACCATGGAAGCCATTGCTTCCAAGCTCTCCAAATCCTTCATTCCAAGCCCAAATCTGGACTTCCATAGGTCAAAATAGGGTAGAACAAAATTCTCTACAACATGGAACCATCAAAATTGAAAATAACAAAGTTACTAGATCAAAACCTAAGAAATCTGAAGATGCATTAAACTTAGATCTACATGAAATGAGCCATGGAAATTACAAATACTGAATACTTAAGAGACTTAAGATCAAGTAAGTGGAACAATAATATTGGGGTTCCATCATGAAGTAAGTTGGCACTTGCCTATGCGGCTGGGTAGGTAGGGAAGAGTTATGGAGGATGAAGAAGAAGAGTTAATGAGAAGGGGAAGTAATGAAGAGCGAGAAAGGGTTTGGGACTTTAAATGAAGAGGGGGTAGGTGGGGAATTGTTAAGCCACCCAAGGCCGAAAAATAAACCAACTCAGGCCGAACCCAAAAGCAAAGTAAAAAGCAGAAAGTAAAATGCAGAAAAAATAGTTAGCATAAAATTAAAGGAATTTAAATACAGAATCACTACAAGAAATTGCATTTTTAGCAACATGTTTTAGCGACATAGGGTCTTTTATGTCTCCAAAAGCTACTTTTTACATGTTTTGGCGACATAATTTATAATATGTCGCAGAAAACATATAAATTTCACTGGAGGGAAATGAAATAACAATCCCGCCAAAAATTATTGACATATTGCGACATCGACATGTCGCAAAAAAATGTTATATATTCTGCGACATGTGGAACATGTTGCAGAAAGACCACTATGTGTTTGGCGACATAACTAGTCCTGTCGCAAAACGACACTAAATATATTTATAATTTTTTTTTATTGAATAATGACCTAAGTTGTATGAAATAAAACCTAAACAAAATTAATCCCCCAACTACATGGGCCGGCTCTTTGTTTCTCTGGCGCGTTTTGTTCTCCCCAAAAGTTCTTTGGCGTGAGGTTGAAGGAAGGTATGACCGATTCCCTTTTGGGTTCCTATTTGATTTACAAATCAAAACCGATTTCCTTTTTGGCTACCACCACCATTCCTCCTAGCACCGGTGGAGAGGACATCGACACCACCACACCTCCACCACCGGAAGGTGCTTCCACCACCATAATCTCGATTTTTTAGAGGTTCCTTTTCCGTTTTTTGTTGATTTTAGGGTTTTATGATTTCTTATTCGAGTGTTTTGCTGATTTTAGGGTTTAGATTTATCAATCCACCATGTTGTTTTCCATCGACAATTGCTTTAGGTTTTATTAATTTAAGGTTTTTTTTATAGAGATATGGATAGCATTAAAACTATCCCTCTGCTCAATTAGACATGTAGTGTCGTTCAAAAGTTCTAGGAATTGATTGAGAATTTCCTCTTGCAGTAACTTTCTCATATATATTGGTATACTACTGCTATATGAAAGCCGTTTTCTTTGACTACAGAGAGTAGATTGTTGTGGATCAGGTTCTGGGAAGAGGTGTTTTAAATTTTTTTCCCATCGGTTTAACTCTGATATGGATGTGATATGCAACATAGACAAACAATAATTTTGGTTCCCCTATTATATTTTTGGACAGTTGTAATATATAGACCGTTGTAACTATACACTTGTCACAATTTCGAACAAGAAAAATACTAAAATGCAACATTCTAAATCCAATTTTTTTCTCAGTGTTTTGGTAGATAAACACCTTAATTTGATGGTAGGATCAGCAATTTTGCATCAAAAACAACAATCAGGATGCCTTACCACCTTAATTTCATAGGTAGGATCAGAATAACTCTACTTTCACTTCACTCTTGTTGTTTTTCTAAAATATACCAATTTAGTGAAAAACTATAGAATGTTAAAGAATGCTTGATATCCGAAATGAAAAGGACAAGAGTTCTCATCTACTACAAAAACTGGAATTATCGTAACATAGACAGTATTCAATTTTAAGGTTATTTTAATTATTAGAAAAGTTCTTTTACGGGTTTATTTCGATTTTGATTGTTCATATAAATTAATAGGAACTACTTTGATCAAACAATCTTACCAATAAACTCAATGTTACTATTTTGCCCTGGTAATGAGTCATTTGTCTGAAGTTAGTCACAGTTGCTTACCGGCAATCGATGGACACACATTATTTACATAATAGAAGAAGATTCATTTCTGTAGTAGCTGATTGCATTTAGATTCTGTGCTTCATTTCTGTAGTAGCTGATCGTTCCAATGGACACACATTATTTACATAATAGAAGAAGCTTCATTTCTGTAGTAGCTGATTGCATTTAGATTCTGTGCTTCACAGTTGCTTACCGGCAATCGATGGACACACATTAATTGAATGCTTCACACTATATGTGCATTGGAACGATCTCCAGAATTATCCACAGCATAACCTGATGTTTTGTTACATTTATATTCTGATACTCATTTTACTCTTCACCCTGTTTTACTCCTTTTCTGATAACACAAATATAAGCACAAGCAATCACATAACACAGACCCACATGTGAACTCATTTTCTGATACCCCTTCACCCTATTTTGCTCCTTTTCTAAAACAACACTGTTTACTCCTCCACCCTGTTTGCTTCATATTTGCAAGTATACAGACTTGCTTTTGTAGGCTAAGGTAATTAAACCATTGTTTGTGTTATAAGAAAAGGAGTTAGTTTCCCAAGCATATTTATTCTTAGAGCGAGCAACTCGTGTACACGAAGTAGTTAGTTTCCCAAGAGCTAGATTTCAAATTAGAAGTAGAAGAACAGGCAGACAAGCCATTTCCAACTTCAAAGATGAGACTCTACAACGGTTTTATTCGTATAGGGAGGTAGACAGACTAAGCATGGGTTTAAAGTTCATATATGGCTGTCACTACTTGTGTTTTTAGCCACTTCAAACTATTTTTTTACATTCTCGTTTATGCTACAACCATTAAGGCCATAACTTCGTAGATAATTATTAACAATTATATTTTCTTGCAGAGATGGACAAGAGTTGGATGACACTTTTTAGAAAAAGGTTAAGTCAGCCGTATGTTGATGGGGTCAACTCTTTTGTCGAATATGCAATGAACAAAGTGGGCAAAAATGGTAGGATTCGATGTCCATGTAATGATTGCATGAACTTAGAGTGGCATACAGAAAAAGATGTGAAGAATTATTTAGTTCGACATGGAATGATGTTATCTTATACTAATTGGGTGTACCATGGAGAACTTGTTACCGAGAATCAAACTCAAGTATCAGACGATGAGGGTGATATTGAAATGTCAGATGAAGAAGACGATCAAGACGAATTTCCTGAATTACTACAAGACTATTGTCGGGGGGCTTACATGGGCCATGATTGGGAAGATGATACTGCTCAGAGGGAGGAGCTGCATAACATCGATAAAATATTGGAGGATGCACAACGTGAAGTGTACCCAGGGTGTAAGAAGTATACTTTGTTGAAGTTGGTGATTACGCTGCTTCATGTGAAGGTAATCAGCAAGTGGAGCAATAAATCATTCAACATGCTGATGGAAATATTATTTGACCTTCTACCCGAAGGAAATTTGCTTCCAAAGTCCATTTATGAAGCTAAGAAGTTCTTACGTGATCTTGGCTTGGGGTACGAGACAATTCATGCATGTCAACATGATTGTGCACTTTTTTAGAAGGAGAATGCAGCCTTAGAAAATTGCCCAGTCTGTAGAGAGTCTAGATACAAGATAAATAATGGTAATGGAAAAAAGATCCCACATAAGATCTTGCGGTACTTTCCATTGACACCAAGGTTGCGTAGATTGTATATGTCGAGGAAGACAGCTAAAGACATGAGATGGCATAGTGAGAAGCGCATGAATGATGGAGTATTAAGGCATCCAGCTGACAGTGCAGAGTGGAAGGAGTTTGATAGCAATTTTCCTCATTTTGCTCAGGAATCCCAAAATGTACGGCTAGGAATGGCCACTGACGGGTTTAACCCTTTCGGAAACATGAGTACATCTTACAGTTTGTGGCCTGTAATACTTATGCCCTATAACTTACCACCCTGGAAGTGCATGAAAGATCCATTTTTTATGATGTCTTTGCTTATTCCAGGTCCACAAGCACCTGGGAGAGATATTGATGTTTACATGCGACCATTGATTGATGAGCTAAATAATTTATGGGAAAATGGTGTACTCACTTATGATGCATCCAGGGAACAAACTTTCCGAATGCATGCAGCTATAATGTGGACAATAAATGACTTTCCTGCATATGGTAACTTGTTTGGGTGGAGTACAAAGGGTTATTTGGCTTGTCCCACATGCAATGAGAATGCTTCATCTCAAAGTTTGAGAAATAAAATTGGATACTTGGGACATCGATGTTACTTGCCTGATAATCATGTCTGGCGAAGAAGTAAGGCCTTTAATGAAAAGACTGAGCACCAAAAGAAATCGTTGGAGATAACAACAGAAAAAATATTAAAACAGTTGGATTGCTTATCATATGTCGAGTTTGGGAAGAACCATAAGAACAAAAAGAGACCCCGTGACCAAGCAGAATTGAATTGGACAAAGAAGAGCATCCTATTTGAGCTCTCATATTGGACGAAACGGAAGCTCCGACACAATCTTGATGTCATGCACATAGAGAAGAACATATGTGACAATTTGCTTGGAACGTTGTTGAACATAGATGGGAAGAACAAGGATACAACAAAAGCTCGTTTTGATTTGGAGGACATGGGCATAAGGAAAGAATTGCACGTACAGAGGTCTCTCGATGGATCCTTGATCAAGCCTCCAGCGATTTACACATTAACACCAAAGGAGAGAGAGGGTTTTGTTGAATTTTTAAAGTCAATCAAATATCCAGATGGATATGCTGCAAACATCTCAAGGTGTGTGACTACAAAAATGGAAAGTTCTCAACCTTAAAAAGCCATGATTGTCATGTCCTTCTACAACGAATTCTTCCAATCGGGATACGTGGCTACCTTAACAAGGATGTTTGTACTATAATGTTTGAGTTGGGTAATTTCTTTGAGGAGTTGTGCTCTAAGATGTTGGTGCCAACAGACTTAGAGAAGTTAGAAGAACGCTTAGTTCTAATACTTTGCAAGTTAGAGAAGATTTTTCCTCCAGCTTTTTTTGATGTGATGGTGCATTTGGCAGTTCATCTTCCACGTGAAGCCATCCTTGCGGGACCAGTGCAATATCGTTGGATGTACCCAATTGAAAGGTAATTTGTACTATCTTAATATAAATTTCAACTTAAACATGCTTTCATTATTGTAATTGGTTTCTGTTTGAAGGTTTCTTGGAACTCTAAAATGGTACGTAACCAATCGAGCTCGGCCAGAAGGTTCAATTACTGAGGCTTATATTGTAAAAGAGAGCTTGACTTTTTGTTCAATGTACTTGAGCAATGTCGAAACAATATTTAATCGAGAAGAACGAAATGCTGATGGTGGTGAACGTGGTCCTGGGTTAACGATATTCACGCAAAATGTTCGTCCTTTTGGACGACTAAGAAGGGCTCCTGATGTCTCAGAGAAGGAATATAAAATTGCTAAGTGGTTTGTGCTTTACAACACCGACGAGGTTGAGCCGTATCTAGAGTATGTAATTCAACATCCTTACATGCATTCATAACTTAAAATCTTTTGATTATTGATTATTTGCACTTATGACTCTAATTTCTTCAAGTAGGGAACACAAGAAGCTATTACAAAATTCAAGTGAAGGCGATATAACTCAAATACAACGACAAAAATTTTCAAAATGGTTCAAAAAGCACGTAAGATGTATAACATATATTTAGATACTATTCAATTAATATTATCTTAATATGTCTTTTGTTTGTTTTGTATGTAGATGAATCAATTGCGAACACAAAAGTCACCAAAAGCAACTGATGAAATGTGGGCGTTAGCGAATGGTCCCAATGTGATAGTAACTCTTTATTCAGGTTGCATTTGTGACGGAGTTAGGTTCCATACTAGAGACCGTGACAATCGTCGTAAGAGTCAGAATAGCGGTTTAGTATCTGAAGGAGCTCATAAAGGAAAACCCATCGACTTTTATGGATATTTATGCAAAGTTTGGGAATTGACATACATGTATGGCCATAAAGTTGTTTTGTTCCAATATGAATGGTTCAACACAGGTGGTAGCCGAACACTAAACAAAGAAGCACATTGCCTTAGCATTAATGTCATGCGTTGGTGGTATTCAGACGATCCATTTGTCCTACCAAGTCAGGTGCAACAAGTGTTCTATGTTAATGATACACGATTAGGTACAAATTGGCAAGTCGTACAAAGGGTTCGACATCGGGGTACATGGGATGTACCAGAGTTGGATGATGATGATGAGCATGACTCAATAGAAGTTTCAGAACCTATTGATGCATTCCAAAAAGACAAAAGCACTGGAATTATTCCAATTATCGTTGAAGATACTAATGTTCAATATCATAGGAATGGTGTTGATCCTGAGATAATTCCAAGTGATATGGTTTTGCGGCTCAACGATAATGAGTGTGAAAGTGAAACAATGGCACATAATAGAGAGGATGATGAGGATGACGAAGAAATGCTTTATGATTCTGATATTGATCCTGATATAGAATTTGATATATAGGTAGGTTGAAGCACTATATTATTTGAATATTGTTTCAGCATTTCGTTCACTATATCATTTCATAATTTGTTTACTTATTCATATTGCTTATCTGGATTTTTGTTTCAGCACTATATCATTTCTTAATTTGACTGCTATCAGGACATATGTTATGTAGGACATATGTCATTTCTTAACATGTAACATTTCTTATATTTAATGGTACATTGAAGCACTATATGTCCTGCTATTTTCAGTATTTCCCATATGACTGTCTCAAATATTTTTTTGCTCTGTGACATGTTTTTTTTATCTGTCATATGTTTGATCTGTCACATGTTTTTTTTGCTCCAAATAGGTATCCATGTTACCATTTATTGATTCAGATGAGAACAGGTTCATATGTTGTCATGTTCAGTTAAGAACAGATGTTCTTGTCACCTTGTAATGCCTAATCCATAACTTTTGTTCAGATTTTAGTATTGTCCTTTGGAGTTCAGACCATTTCACCTTGATGTCATGTCCACATTAGTTGATATACAACTTAGTGCTGAAACATTAAGACTAACCCAAACATTAGTACAAGACTGAAACATTAAGAAAATTAAGAAAATTGGTATGTCCTGGTTCAGATTTTTTGCTCCAAATAGGTATCCATGTTACCATTTCACCTTTTGTTCATATGTTGTCATGTTCAGTTAAGACTTCCATCATTAGTACAAGACTGAAACATTAAGAAAATTGGATTAAAACATTGAGACAAAGGACTGACCCAAACTGAGACTAACCCAAACATTAAGAAATGACATGGGATTGAGACCTTTCTCCTTTAGTTGCTGCTTTTGAAGGATGTCCTGGTTCATACTCTCTTCCTTTAGTTGCTTGTTTTGTTACATAGATTTTGAAGTTTTGATCATCGTCTCAAATGTTAAGAAGAAACCCTCCCTCCTGTTATTTTTTCTAGGAGTCTCAGGTCGATTACACAAATGGTTGTTTTAATTCATGGCATTTTGTAAATCCTGGAATGTTCCACGGGCTTTAATTGTTCAATTTCATAATGCGGGTATACCTTCAGCATTATAGCTTCAAATAAGAAGGGAGAGTGGGATTGTCAGTGTTTTAAGTTTAATTTACTTCTATTATTGTTTGTGACACATCTGAAAGACCGAAAAGTTCTGTAGATGTGAGGTTTAGGATTATTGTATAGTTCTGAATTGCAGACTTAGCATGTGATCTTGCTTGGTGGTGTTTCTTCTTGGTAGTTGGTCCTATGAATTTGCAAACTTGTTCTGGTGAATTGGTTTTGAATGCATATTTAATAAATTTGTACATGTCTTAAGGCTAATATAATTTGTATCTTTATTGTCGTAGATGGAAAAATCAAAGAACAAGATATATTTAAGACCCGGACAAACAGCCCAATTGACGTCAACATATGAGAAACAAAGAATTGAAAATATTGCTCGCAACCAAAGGAAATTTGAGGCTTTGGGTTTGCTTCACGCTACAAATTTGTTAGCCCCATTTGAGAAGGTCACCCAAACAAGTTTGGCTAAAAATAGTAAAAGAAATGCAAGTGAGAGAGATGATAATGAGTATCAACCAGGTGATTGTGATGATTTGCTTAGTTCGTCTAGCAGCGAAGATGAGAATAATGGGCATTCTAATCCTCAAATGGAAAAGGTAATAAATATGATATGCTTCTCAAATGAAATGTTGTATTTGAATTATGTTACTAACAATGCCTTAATACCTATGTATTTTGTATTTTTAGGTCGTACACAATGGTCCCACTCGTAAATCATCCCGCCTTGTTTCTACACCTGAAGATAACATGACTGAGGGGTCTAATAATCTTCAATTGCATGTGCCCAGTCCTATGGAGTCACCAGCCAGTGGTGCAGGTAACTTAATCTTATCCTTACCGTGTCATGTCTAATCTGTCATAATCCAACTTTCAATTTATAACAGCAATCTAGAGGTTGTCATATAACTGTGGCTTTGAATGGTCTAATGCAAGAAATTCTCAGGAGAGGTAACACTTAAATATGGCAGTGATCGATGTTCTACTTCTGTGACTTTTATATATGATATGTGGGACGTTAATTTTTAGCAGAAGTCCTTGTTGCTTAGGTGAAACATGTTTGCAAAGAGAGAGATTTTATTTCTTCTACTATGAATATCTGACCAACAATCTTTGATCCACACTGTCAATCATGATTATATAAAGATTGCCTCAAACTTATCGACCTTCCCCTATGTTGACCATCGTTGTGATGACATTCTAAACCAGTTGATAGAAATGACTTACTGTTGTTACTTTATTGATCTTTGAAATGCTAGTCTTTAGAATATAGTGTATTTTACCAGAAAATCAACACTTAACTGTTTAACGTCTGAATATTTAATCTTGATAAAGTACCAGAAAGGGTATTTTAATATTGTTTAAGAACAAGCTTGACTTCCAATTTGGTAGAATGGTCTTTCCAGAAAGTAACTGTAGCAACTTAATCTTTACATACATTTCTTCGGAAGTATTTTGAGAGCTCCTAGCTTAATTTCTAAAATTTAGCAAGATGGACTTCTCCAAAAGAAAGAACCTAACTTGCTCTTGCATGAATGAATATGTTTTGGATGTATAAAAGGTGTGCAGTATCGGTATCGGACCATTCCTATGAGTATCAGGATCGGCGGTATTGACAGTTTTGGCACTTTTGATCGGAGTATCATATTTTTTGGTATTGGAAAATTCCATTTTTTTGTCGAATTAACCGAAAAAAATACCCCAATGTTGGTATCAGTTAGTATCGGGTATTTGTCACTATCGTATCGGGACATGCTAAATCGTATCGGTATCGGCCGATACTGCAAACTATGGTATAAATGAATAGTACTTCTTCCTTGGTTCCTAATTGAACTGTCATGTTTTCAGATTTTTAAGATACTAAATATACTAGGTTCAAGGAGAACGAAAAACTGGTTGGATCGATTTCCTTCTTTCACAGAAACATCGGTCACTTTGGAAAAGTTGCTGTTTGAAATAAGATTTGCCGATTTTTGTTGAGACAAATTGCAAGACACCTATTACATCAAATGGTTTTGTTGCTTTATGTCAATTAGGTTGAGATATTTAAGTGTTACCTCTTCTGTGACTTTGAATGGTCAATGCCCAGACATATTAATGTTGTCCTGCATATCATATCCAGTTTTCAGTTGTTCATTTGACTGAACACTTAGAAGTTCAGTCCCTTTGTGTTCATACTTTACTTGATGTCAGTTCTTACTTGATGTATGATGATTTTTAGCTTATATTCCCTTTAGTCCATGTCTCTCATTGCATATCCTGCATATTCAATACTGCATGTTAGATGTTGCCCTGCATATAGGGTCTAGAGTCGAGTATCAGATACCCAGTTACCTGTCCACCTTGTTAGTCATTTCATTGTAATTAGTGACCTTGCATTCACTGTAATTGTTAACCACCTGCCATTTCATCAATTCTGCCCTGCATTTGTAATATCCAATATCATTTAGGATAGCAAGCCTTGTATGCAGGGGAGTCCTTGGGATGCAATAGAGTAAAAAATATAACATCCCAAGGACTCCCCTGCATACAAGGCTCCTATTTAAGAATACTCCTAAATGAACATTAGTCCCAGGAATGAGCCACCCTAAACCTGAATCAAACTCAGGCCTCTAGCCATGTGGTTGTTGCTACTGCTACTCTATGGTCCCTAGGCTAACATCTCTGATACCTCACTCACATAATGTCTATACCAAGGTATGGACAATAAGCTACAAGTGTGAGCATTCTATAAGCTAACATATAAACAGAACAATTTGTAGGATAGAAAATCCAATACAATTATAACTGTCTAAACATTGACAGATGCAAAGAACTCACCCATGATGTTGGATACTTAAGAGGAAAGGAAGCAGATAATGTATTTGGATCTCTTATTTGGTTCAGTTCGTTTTTTTGGGTCCAAAACCGAATAAATTATATCTATTGGTCAGTCCTAGTCATTTTCCCATTCTCTTTCTTTTTAAAAACCCTTCTCTTTCTTTTTATAAACCCGGTCATTGCGTGAAAGCCCCACAATATGTATGTCATTTACTTCGTCTTTATTATTACCACTATTGTGGTTATACTGTACTCTATTGCTTTCCATTTTTTTTATTTTCTTGTTGTCATTAATTACATAAGCATTGGCGAGAAGCTTAGTTTGACGTCATGAGGTTATTGTCCTGTCATCCTCTCTTTTATACATTGAATTGCTTTTCAAAAAAACTCTAATACTGTCTGTCAAACTTAATGCTAATGTTTCAATTCCTGCATTTACTTTGTGTGTATTAACGAATGACAATAATGTTCCCCTTATTTATGTAACTGCAAAAGATGCTTCAGCTAGATTCATGTCTCAACGTTATGATGAGCTTATTAGATGCAGTATACTAGTATAAGGATGTAAATCTAGAGGATCATTTTATGACTTTGATTCAAAGTTACATTTGCTATCTTTCACCACTCGAGAATACATTTTTTGTTTGAATATGCTTTTTGCTGAATAACTGAGGAAATATTCCAAAACTCTGAGCTACTTGAATCTACCTCAGTCTACAGTTAGAAACTTTGCAACATGCATGCGAATCTGAAAAGACAAATCCGTTGGGCTATCTTTCAATCTTCTTATTTACTGCAAATTTAAGGTGGTGACTTCATTGTGTTTCAGGAACCAATCATTTGTCCTGTAATTGCTTCTGAATTAGTCATAGAACTTCACAAATCATTTGTCCTGTAATTGCTTCTGAATATAATGAACTGAACAACCTTGAAACCGACGCTTGTTCGGATGCAATTGTCAACTTTCTTGTCTAAGGTTGTTGTCTTGTCTCACAAAACAAGAAGATACCAGTTAGGAGAGAAAATTGAGTCGTTAAGTGGTTAACAAAACAAAATTGTAGTTTTGATTTTGACAAATCATTTTAATATGCTGATAATCACTTACCCTTTTAATTTGGATATTTTGGAAGCTCTGTACCACTGTGATAGTGTCTTGTAAGCTCTGTAGCACTGTGATAGTGTCTGATATTGATTTGAAACACTGCTCCTGTAAGCTCTTGTAAGCTCTTGTAAGCTCTGTAAGCTCTGTACCACTGCTGATAATGATTTCTGTTATGATTTTGGTACAATGATTTCTGTTATGATGAAAGATCTTTCTTGATAGACATTGCATGAAGCCTGTTTTTGTCTAACAATAATCCAAAAAATTAACTTGACAGGCTCCCAGAAGAAAAATACACGGGGTAAGACACGTGGTAAAGCAGTAGAGAAAATGGTACAAAAAATCGGCAAGCTTCAAGTGCCAATTCCTACCACGGAAAGGGCTCCAGTTGGGGAAAATGCTACTGCCCTTGCAAACCAAATTGGTATCGAAATTCGGGCTGCCGCACCACTTCAGGATGTCATGTATTGGGATGACGTCGATGACTCCCTAAAGAAGTCAATTATTCTAAGAGTTCAGGTATTAGTGGAACTATTCACTAGTTCATATAATTAGGTTTATTTCTATATACTATTTATTCATAATATGTATTATTGAATTGTTTTTGCAGGATAAATTTGAGATAAAAAATTATGATGATGATGAAGTGGTGAGACATGCCATTACGAAAATATGCCAGCTGAGATACAAAGATTGGAGGAGTCGCATGCATGCACATTATAAGAGTTTGTTGAAGAATGGCGTTAACCCAAGAAGCAAACCGTATAAAGGCGTTTCACAAGAGGATTGGGAGTATA
Organism: Iris pallida; assembly: GCA_029216955.1. NCBI lineage: Eukaryota > Viridiplantae > Streptophyta > Magnoliopsida > Asparagales > Iridaceae > Iris > Iris pallida. The sequence continues at coordinate 6,443,621 of JANAVB010044019.1, read as the reverse complement.
TGATTGATCGGGTTTGGACAACAAATGAAAAGTTTAAGGTATATGCTACTCAATTAGTCCATCTCCATGGTAATCTGGAATTTTCTGCATGGTAATTTGGTAATCTGGATTTTTCTGCATGGTAATCTGGAATTTTCTGCATGGTAATTTGTTTTCTACATGGTAATCTAGAATTTTCTACATACAAATCTGGAATTATAGCAGCTTAATAATATAAATCTGATTATGTGGGTGCACACAAGTGGTCCTGTGAGAGAAGCTAGAGCTGAGGTTATAGCAATATTGATACTGGTGAAGTTAAGACCAAATTAACACATTATTATGAAGGAATTATTGAGTAGCAGACATGAAAAGTTGGCTTACACAACATTTGTGAATACACATTATTATGAAGGAATTAAGAAAAGATAATGTTGCTGCTACTTAGGGAAAGGATCTTTTAGGTGTAGACAAATGTTTGCTGCTATTGATTTGTGAATACACATCAATAATCACTTGTTTTTTTTTCTTTCTTATTAGACAAATGTTTGTGGCAGAAAAAAGAAAGGTAAATAGTTATTTATTTCTATATTCCTACCATGGAATCATTCATGCAATAACATCGTAGTATCTTTAATTATCTAAGTTGTCTTCTTTTTATTGTGATTGTGAAATAAGTAAGACACTTGGTTATCTTTTCACCCTTTGTTTTGGTTTCATGTTGTAGAAACGATCAGAACAAAACGTAGTAGCACGTTCCAGTTTGCCATGGAATCATTCTTGCGGGTCAAAGTCATTTGCAGCAACAATGTCCACGAAGGTTGACACCTTTTTTTTTACAATTTCTAGATTAATTTTTATTATATATTTTATTTACTTATCCATATCCATGAAATTAGGCGGAGATGCCTCACTTTATAGATTTTTTCAAGGAATCTCATTGGAGTAAGAAGAAAGATGACTGGTTGGATCCTAAGTGTATGAAGAAACATGTAAGTCTAGCATATATTTTGTTGTTTGACTATTGCCTAAAACGAAAAAGAAGTTACCAGTAACTAATTAAGATTTTCTTTAAAATGTAACTAATTATGTTCCTTTTAAATGTTAGGGTGAGCTTGAAAATTTGCGAACTATGTGTTCTCAGCCAAATGCAATCCCAATGTCAGAAGAAGAAATGTCGGTAGCAGTGCTTGGGAAGAAATCGAGTTACTTGAGAGGATATGGTGTGGGCCGTAAGCCCTCTAATACTAAAACAACATTTAGGGAGAATGGTGAGGAAGCAATTATCCTAAGAGAGGAGTTAACATCACTCAAGGAACTCAATGAAACTCAACAACAGCAACTTGAGGCACAACAACAACAAATTAGTGCACAGAACAAGAAACCTGAAGAGTTCCAAGCGGTGTTGATGAGATGTGGGTTACTTTCGTCGGAGCAATGTGGGGAGGATTCCGCTGAGGGATGCTAGAAAGCGACTTCTTTTGGGTATATCTCTATCTTGATTGTTCTTATGCTTGGGTACCTATATTTTAAAATGTTTGTCCCATGTATCTAGTATTCGTATTTGTATTCGTATCCGTTTCATGTCCGTAACTTTATCATGTGTATGTGTTCATACGACCTTCTAAATGCTTATATATTTTTTACCCATATTTGTATTAGTAGAGTGACTTTTTCCTCTGAAACATTCTTTTATTTTGTGTAATATCAAAATTTGATAGAGCTTGATGTTCTTGTGTTTTATTTCAGTTAGTATAATATAGAGTCAAGAAAAATATTTGAATAGTAATGAGTTATAGAGATAAAATTTCATTCTTTTATATATTTTGTTTTACTTACAACTTTGTTTTCTTTAATTTTTGTTTGCAGGATCACATGGACATGCAACAAGTTAATTTTTGGGGAAGAGACTCGGGCAAATTTTTTGGGAATAGTCTCAGGCAATTTTTTGGGAATACAGTAAATTAATGTATTTTTGTCCATTTATAGTTATCTAATATGGAATACAATACGTTTGTAGGATACATTACATGTCGTGTTGAATGCTTGAAGTTGTTAAGATATTTGCATTAATGGATTATTTTATGACAAAACTGTTTTAAGATATTATATTGGATATCATGTTGTGGGTACAACTTGTTGCTCTTTGTTCTCAAGTTCTTTTAATATGAATTTTAGTTTTATAATTTAATTTTGAAATTGGGTTTTTGCATATCTATGTTGAAAAATATATGCAAACAGAAAAAAAATATTATTTCTATAAAATAGCTTTTGCAACATCACACAATTGTGTAGCAGAAAGTCATATCCTATACATTCAAAAAAACAACTTTCCCCGACATGTGTTATGTAGCCAAATATACTTACATTTTGCGACATAAAATGACACATGTCGCCGAAACTTATTTTTTTTAAAAATGTGTGTGATGTCGCCAAAAGTAGGTATCTTTCCGCGACATGGCGTGTTCATGTCGCCATATACTTTCCCAGACAAGGCTATCGCGACATACGTGCGACATAACGAGATATGTCGCCGAAACTCTTTGGCGACACAAATCTAGCTTTTGGCTACATAGTCCATATGTCGCAGAATTTGCATTTTCTTGTAGTGAATAATACATGATGAAATTTAAATAAATACATTCAAGCAGGACACGTATTTAAAATGCGTATTCTGGGAACGGGTAGTGACATCTCCACCCTCCTTAGAAAAATTCCGTCCTCGGAATTTCAAATCCAAGCAGGATAGGAACATCAAAGCTAGACTAATCTAAGTACAAGCAATTTGAGCAAGCAATCATTTTACAATGTTAATAGCAAGTAACATATCTATGTTTAACAATCCATGACATCAAGTAATTCTACTCATAAGGTGACAAGCATGAGGAGTTTAAGACAATCAAGGTATACAGAAAAAATATACCTTGTGAGTCAAACAGGTGTGGATACCGTGTTCGGATATCATCCTCACGTTCCCACGTTGACTCCTCTAAAGAGTGATGACCCCAGACAACCCGGACAAGGCTAATTGTTCGGTTCCTGAGTATCTTCTCTCTTCGGTCCAAAATGGACACAGGTTGTTCCTCGTAAGACAGGTTGGTACCAACAACCAGCTCTGAATGATCAAGGATATGGCTTGGGTCCGATACATACCTACGCAACTGAGATACATGGAACACATCATGTACCTCTCGCAACGAAGGTGGAAGGGATAAACGATAAGCAACATCACCTATTCGATCAAGGATAGCAAATGGGCCCACGTATCGTGGACTCAACTTTCGACAAATGCCAAATCTAATGACCCTACGAGTAGCTGAGATCCGCAAGAACACGTGGTCCCCAACAGAAAATTCTAGCGGCCTACGATGCTGGTCCGCCCAATGACGATGTTGATCTTGCTCAACTCGAAGCCGCTCTCTAATTTCCTTAACCACTTCAACTGTTTGAACAATCATTTCTGGGCCTAGCATCTTCCTCTCCCCGATATCATCATATGCTAGTGGCGACCTACACTTTTTACCATATAGTGCTGCAAATGACGCCATCTGGATACTGGCTTGATAACTGTTGTTGTATGAGAACTCGACTAAGTGCAGGTGGCTCTTCCAAGATCCTTCAAAATCTGGGGTGCAAGCTCGCAACATATCTTCTAGAGTCTGAATTGTTCCTTCTGATTGCCCGTCCGTCTGTGGATGGTAAGTTGTACTAAATCTTAACTCGGTACCCAGACTATGATGTAAGCTCTTCCAGAAATATGATGTAAAGCGGGTATCTCTGTCTGACACAATACTGACCGGGACTCCATGTTGCCTGACTATCTGTTGCATATACAACTCTGCCAACTTTTCTGTAGATTGTCCTACTCTAAAAGGAAGAAAATGTGCCACCTTTGTAAGTCGATCTACTATCACCCAAACAACATCTTTACCACTTGGTGATCTTGGTAAACCGGTCACAAAGTCTATTGTGATATACTCCCACTTCCATTCCAGAATAGGAAGCAATTGCAATAATCCAGCTGGCCTCTGCTGTTCTGCTTTCACTTGCTGACATATCAAGCAATGGAAAACGAATCTAGCTATCTCCCTCTTCATTCCGTTCCACCAGAAGTGTTGCTTGATATCTTGGTACATCTTGTTCCCTTCAGGGTGCATAGAATACTGAGAACTGTGAGCTTCTGTTATAACCTCTTATCTAATATCTCTACTTGGCACACATAGACGTGATCCAAACCTAAGTGTACCATCTTCATGGATTTTTATCTCCTTTCTGAGTCCTGACTCACATTCTGTCCTAAGCTTCCGAATTCTTGGGTCCTATGCCTGAGCTGCCTTGATTCTGTCTACTAAGTCAGATTGAACTTGTAGACTTACCAGAATTCCTTTATCACTGGGAAGTACAACTTTGATGCCCATCTCCTGAAGGTCTTCTAAGATATGCTTTTGTGTTGTCAAGATAAATGCGCTGCCTCTCCTGCTAAGAGCGTCTGCTACCACATTAGCCTTTCCTGGATGATACTGAAGCTCCACATCGTAATCCTTGATCAATTCCAACCATCTTCTCTGTCTCATGTTCAGTTCCTTCTGAGTAAAGATGTACTTTAGACTTTTGTGGTCTGTGTAAATGTCCACTCGATCACCATATAAGTAATGCCTCCATAGCTTCAAAGCAAATACTACTGTCGCCAACTCCAAGTCATGAGTTGGATAATTCTTCTCGTGGTCTCGAAGTTGCCTAGATGCATATGCTATCACCTTCCCATGCTGCATGAGGACACATCCAAGTCCTTTACCTGACACATCACAATATATAGTAAAACCTCCGGGTCCAACTGGTAATGTCAGAATAGGCGCTGATATCAACTTCTGCTTCAGATTATCAAATAATGTATGGCATTCTGTCGACCAGACGAATGGCACGTCATTTCGTGTCAAGCGGGTCATGGGTGCTGAAAGTCTCACAAAGTCTGATACGAACCTTCTGTAATATCCTGCCAATCCCAAGAAACCCCGTACATCTGCTACGGTCATGGGTACTGGCCAACTCTCTACTGCTTCTACCTTCTTGGGATTCACTGCTACTCCGGCTCCTGATATGATGTGTCCCAAAAATAAAATGTGATCCGTCCAGAACTCACACTTGCTGAGCTTGGCATACAACTGGTTCTCTCTCAAAACCTACAACACCTTCCGGAGGTGGTCTTCATGCTCCTCTTCACTAGCAGAGTATACGAGAATGTCGTCGAGAAACACAACGACAAACTGATCTAAGTATGGCATAAAGATGTGGTTCATCAAATCCATAAATATTGCTGGAGCATTGGTCAAACCAAACGACATTACCAAGAATTCATAATGCCCTTACTTTGACCTGAATGCTGTCTTGGGAATATCCTCCTTCCGAACCCTCACTTGATGATACCCTGAACGAAGATCTATCTTGGAGAAAACTCTAGCTTTGCTCAACTAATCAAACAAGTCGTCGATCCTTGGTAGTGGGTACTTGTTCTTTACTGTTGCCGTATTGAAATTCCTGTAATCAATACACAATCTGGATGACCCATCCTTCTTTCCTACAAGTACCCTTAGCGCTGTCAATGGTGATATGCTAGCTTGAATGAACCTCTTCTCTTTCAGTTCTTCTATGTGCTAATATACCTTGTCCTGCTCTGAATTTGCCATTCTGTAAAATTGATCCGATATCGGTTTAGTTCCAGGTGTCAATTCTATACTGAACTCAATATCTCTAACTGGTGGTAGACCTGGAAGTTCTTCAGGAAATACGTCTAAAATGCTTCAACTACCTTCGAAACTTGAACTTCTTCCATTGTCGTTACTACTCCCTGCTCTGGTTGAGTTGCCACTGATCTGAACAGGGTGAACCGCTTCAAGCCTGGAATATCAAAATATACACTCCCTCTACGACAATCTATTGTCGCATGACTGTCTTTCGGCCAGTCTATGCCTAAGATAACGTCGAAATTTCCAACAGGAAATTCTATCAACCTGGCAGGTAAAGAATGCCCGTAAACTACAATGCTATACGCTAGAATAATCCTACTAACTCCTACGAGCCCATTACCAGTGAGTATATTCAACCTCCCTGGTAATGCCTCGAACTCCATTCCTAGCCGTATCGTAAATTGTGCAGATATAAATGAGTGTGATGCTCCCGAATCAAACAATACTACTGCGGGATATGAGGCGACGAGAATGTTACCTGCCATAACATCTTCCAATGCCAATGCCTCTTCCAAGGACAGAGTGAATGCCTACCCTCGACTACCTTGTTGGTTCCCATACTGCGGCCTAGCCTGGTGCTGCTGCTGGCCCCTGCCTTGGTGACGCTGGGGTGCTCTGTGTTACTGCATCGGCGGTCCCTGCTGTCGAAATATTTGAGCCTGCGACATGAACGGGCGCTGTGCCAACGGTCTCACTGCCACCGTTGGTCCTCGATACTGGCATGCTCCTGGTGCTGGCAGAGATGGAAATTGTTGTACTGGTCCTCCTGACCTCGAATTCATAGGACAGGTGGTAACTCGATGATCTGGACTTCCACATATCAAACACTGCCCGTTCAATGTTCGACACACATCTCTAGTATGTCCTACCTTCCAATAATAAGTGCAGCCTGCTGGAGGTTGCTGGTTCTTTCTTTGCTGCTGTTACTGCTGCTTTGGTGGTACTGGCCCTCGCATCGCCACATGGTGAATACGAACGCCAAAGGATGGTCTGTTGTTCGAGGCGCTACTCCCCCTCCTCCTTCAATCTGACTGTGTGTCACGACCCGCACCCTAAAGTAAGGGCACGAGAAGTGGGTACGTCCACCCTACGCCGCAGTGTTGGCAGTAGAACGCTGTCCTAGGTCACAACATCTAACAATATAAGGTACATGTATAGTATATACACTCCGAGTAGAGGTGACAATATAGAATACAGTCTGAATCACAACTAAGGCAGAAATAGCACGATATCATAGATTTGAAAATTCCAAAGGAAGATACAAACAGAAGGGGAAATAAGTCTAAGTGTCTAGACGACACAATAACAAAACATAATATAGCTCAAATCTTTACTTTTTATAATACAAGTTCCAACAGAGAAAACTAAACCATAAACTAGCAATCTACTCCAAGCTCTACTGGTCCTCTAGGCTAGCTGTGAATCTCTATGTTACCTGTAATATTTTCAACAGGTCCAGTCAGGACAAGAGCGAGCACGGTACATCTTATGCAATTCATATCATGGCAGGAATGTAAAACATGCAGAAGAGTAAAATACATGAACTGTAAGAAGATGTATACGAAAACAAGAGAGATATTTGTAAACTGGAAATATATACATGATAAGTGAGAACTGTAAGTGACTAGTGATTCAGAGCACAAGACGGTTATGTAAACAGAACGATGTTGCACACGAGTAATCTAGAGAGGTTCACACGATTTGGATTGATCACATAACCACTTCTACTCCCCCGTCCCCAATCAATACACAAGGATCTAGTCAAGTTATGTTATTGCACACAAAGTATAGTTGCACACGATGATCATGTGGGCACATGAGTAAACAATTTCATATGATTCACACGATTTGCACACGAATAACACGGACACAAGGAGTACACGATGCCCATGATAAAGTACACGAACATGAAATACCCGATGTATCCGCTAAGGGGATAACATCGTACGACAAGATCCATATAGTACTAATCCATGATAACAAGTGTCAGTATCAAGTAAATAATCTAGAGCATGAATGTAGGTCCTAGCAAGTATGAAAAGATTAGAGAATGTACTCGCCTGATACCCTGAACAGCTGATATAAAAAGATGGCCATCTAGAGTCACAGAGTCCTAGTTATAGCAACACAGGTTATAAGAGTTCAATTTATATGGTAATTGAAATTATAATACAACCTACATAAGTCTAAGTCAATCTAGGTCAAAGTCAACTCTGGTCAACTATAAAGTCAAACTAGGTCAACTCTAGTCAACTGTGGTCAAACTAGCGAGGGTTGGATCAACAATGGTCAACTAGTCTAGGTTAGTCAATTCTAGGTCTAAACAAACTAAGTCTATGCAAATCAAGTATCCAAGATAGCTACTAACTCATAGCCTAAGTCACTTGCTAAACCAAACACAAAACTAAACCATAAGCTAAGAAGGCACACAAACTTAGTCATATAATGTATATATATTATTCACATTCATATTCACATATTCATATACATAGATATATATAGGAAAGCTATATATATAGGCACATACATACATATATACATATATAGAGAGAAGGAGAGCTAAAAGAGTAAGTGAGAGTGTGTGTGTGTATTTGGCTTGTGTGTGAAAGGATATGTGTTAATGTTCTTAGATTTAGTGATAGGTAGGTGTATGTGACATGGGATACATGGTGTCAAAGGGTGTATGAATGCATGTATGTAAAAGGTTATAGGTTAACTCAGTTTATAGAAATGCATACATACATATTTATATTGCATACATACATATCATGTATACATACATACATTGTGTACATGCCTACATACATAGAATATATTCATACTTGCATTCATTCATGCACCTATACATACATACATAGATGCATACATACATATTTGAATACATTATATACTTGCATACATTATATTCATATATGCATACTCTACATTATATTACATTCATTCCTGCATACATGTATACATATAATATATGCATACAGACTCATCCACTACAAGAAAAATGATCATTTACGGCACGCGAAATGTGCCGTAAATGATCTTTCACGGCATACATTTTGGTGCCGTAAAAGGCTATGCCGTAAATGACCCTATTATTTACGGCGCGCATTTGAACGTTGCAAATAATCCTTTCACCTTTTTTACAACGCGTATTAGAACGCTGTAAAAAAGATGGAGAGGGTTATTTACAGCGTTCAAATACGTGCTGTAAATAATAGGATGGACTTTTACGGCACAAAAATATACACCGTAAAAGATAATTTACGGCACATTTGGCATGTCGTAAATGATCATTTTTTATGTAACCCTCCATCTATTTACCATGCGCTTTTGAACGCTGTAAATGACCATCTCCATCTTTTTTTACAATGCACATTCGAACGTTGTACATTATCATCTTTTTTACCACATGATTGTGGCATGCACTTGCGTGCACGAATGAGATGAGGTTAGGAAAACAACCTAATGGATAAGATGAGGTGAGAGAACAAATACATCATCAAGTAATTCCATATTATTACTATTGTTGTATATAAATAGTCTATAAATTCCATTCATCCTAACATAACCCCAAAACTTATTGTACAAAGCCACTTTACAACCAAGTAATAACTAAAAAATGAGAATAAAAAAATAAGAAAAAAAAAGTCTGGAATATTCACTAACGTAAAGCTAAACTAAAGCTAAACTAGTCCAGATCCACATCCCTAAGAACTTCTCGATACAGTCCCCAAAGAACCTGGCTTCTCCTTCACCTCCTCGTCGCAGCCACCGTCTTCCATATCAAGGGTTGTATCGAAGGAAGCCACCAAAACTTGGGGAGACAAGTTTTTCACACTGAAGACTTTCGTGCCAGATGGCTGCACTCGTAATATGCCAAACACACAATTAGCTAGGCGCACTTCCAATCAAATAGTGAAATACACTGACTAGCTATATTGCCTTCTTGAAGAAGAGCAAGCAAAACTCAACTCCGAGTAGTAGAATTTTGAAGCTTCTTTCAACTTACTTTGAAGCCAAACCGAGAGGGACCACCATCCCCTGGGGATAGCCATGGCCATGGCTAAGGGGGTTCATAATCCCACCCCTTGATAAGGGCAAGGAGGACACCGTCGAAGATGGCCGACCTTGCCGCGGGGCCGGGGCCCTGGCGCATCTGGAGAAAACAAAACATGGCTTTATTTAGTAACACTTGAGGAAGGATATCTGAAGAGATATTTGATAACGTGGATGGCATACAAAAGGTGCTCCAAGAGCCATCTAGAAGTTGAACTGTGTGACCAACATCGTTGTGGCTACTACTATCTACAGGCATGGAAAGAGAAGAAACGAAAGACACATTTACAAACTTATTATGAGTTTAGATAAATGAGTTTGAAATAAGATTTGTACATATCGAGTCCGTACGGGATTACCTCAAATGTAGCAAACTTGTCTCCATCACATTTCCGAAGGACACCACAGAAAGGTAAATAGCTGAAAGGATCAACATGCATATCATGATCTTGATAGAACTTCAAGTATAACATTATGTAAGGAAAATATTTCTAAGAGACAACTAATTATCTTGGTTTGACAGTTGTTGAGAGAAATCATTACCCACATAAATTTAGCTAAAAGTAAACACAAAATTTCAATTTAATATTCACGCTATAAACACATAAATTTAGCTAATGTAGGTTGTGAATAAACGAGTCAGTTATGCCAGGTACAAAAACAAGCACATGTATACGTGTGTGCCCTAAATTTATGACTTAAAACTACTTTTTGTAGTAGTGCATAAGCTAAGCAAGTTCTACTTGAAACTTATGTTGCCAATACTATTGTTGAGGTATCAGTCATAACAACATAAAAATAAAATAGAATGAGAGTTGTTTTCAAGTATTTAACAAATGTAAATTTTGGTTACTCCCATATACTACACTGTACATCCTGCTTTCAAGTAATAAATGAAAAATTTGGCACATACAATCCTGGTTTCAAGTATTTAAACAAATGAGACATTTTGTACATACAATCTTCATACGCAAAACCTTAAGCTAAGACTAATATTTCGTAAGAAAACAATATTGGATATTTACAGTTAAGTTGGTCCCTACTACAAGAGTTACAATGTAGCTTACTTGCAAAAGCCTACAGCTACTCCTTTATGGAAAGATGTGATGCTTGGAGACCCATTTGTGTAGTGCTAGCACATTATGAGATTCACCTTTTGTTTGAATCTCAATGTTGAGAAGTTGTTTTTCTAATTTAGCCAGCACTTCCTTATCATACATACCCATTGAAACATTTCAAAGAAATGCTGTTATGTTATACTGGGTTTTAGTGTATAAAAGCAACCAACTATATGCCTCTGAAAGCTCCACTCTTCCCACTCCTATGTATTTCTTTGAACTGACATCCATTGAATATGACATGACATAAGCTAACATAACATCTACATAGGCTGAGTGATATTTGATGTATGTGACCTAAAACGTTAGAACAAATTCAAAAAAATAACAAACCTGAGCTTTGGCCTATAAACTCGGTAGCTTTAACCAGGTCAGCGATGCTAGATAGTGAGTCCATTATGTCTCTGAAATTATTGAAAAATTATTAAAGAAACAGCCCCAAGAATACTAGGGTTCATATGAAGTAGACATATATGGGATAAAACCAAAAACATAAGAATAACAAAAAAATTATACAATTCCAAATGAACTGAAACTACACAAATCTTTTGCAAACAAATGCAAAGAATATTACGTAGCTATTGACACACAATTTCACAGTCATATTCAAGAATCATCCTATGTTTGCCAAAAAAGGAGATAAATTGGTCAATAAATCTATCTGTGCACAGACCTTTCAAATTACTGGTGCCAAGTAAGATAAACAATCTTAATAACCTAGTAAAGAAAACCAAGTAAGAGAAACGAACACTAAAAGTGCTAGTCAAAATAATAAGATGAGCCACTTGAATTTGCTCCGACCAAGTCAGGCGTTTATCCAGCCAAACCAAAGGTCACTTTGGCATGACTGAAGGCTGATTTCTTTATCAATTTCAGTTATACCTCCCAAGGGAAGCTTAAAGCATCCCCTTTTAACCCACATACACCTGTAAATTGAAGAACACTTTACGTGTTGGTTATTTTATGGCACAATGTAAATTCAGTCTATTCCATTCTGCATGCAAGCACAAGTTGAGCATGAAGACACCCTCTTATGTTGGTTATTTTAATGCTTATACTGTAGTAACCCTAGAGGGGGTGAATAGGGACAAGCTAACTAATCCAGCACTTAGCACAAGCTAATGGGCAATTTAAAAATATAAGTGCAAGAGAAGAAGCAATAACAATACCAACACACGATATATCCTGGTATCCTCCTAAGAGGCACTCCAGTCCCGGAACTCTCTCCGACTTTAATCCACTATTTGAGTAAATAGTTACACACGAGTTTGGATCCGAAGAACTCGCCAACTTCTTACACGAGAGCTTTAATCCGAAGGCCTCTCCGACTTCAACCGAGAGTTTGGATACGAAGACTCTCCAACTTCAACCGAGAGTTTGGATACGAAGACTCTCCAACTTCAACCTTTCACAATAGGTTTTGATCTCCTTATACAATAAGATGAAGATCTTACTTTTCAACTCAATAACTCTAACACAATTTGTGGATGGCAAATGATAGCTTTGTAGAGTTGTTTGTGGATAAGCTTTGGTGGTTTAGAAATTTTTAGGCTCAAAGCATCCACCTTGAATGAAGGGGTTCAAGGCTATTTATAACCAAAGCATTGAAAAGAGCTCAAGGCAACTTTTCAGTCCACGAACCGGCATACCGTCGGTATGATCCGGCATACCGGCGGTATACCGGTTTGGGATTACAACGGCTAGAAATATAGCCGTTGGGATCATTAATGGCTGGAAATTCGACCGTTGGAATTTCAACGTTTCGGAAGCAGTATACCGTCGGTATGGACCGGTATGCCGTCGGTATGCCAGTTTTGTAAACATAAACTTTCTGTGAACCAAAACCGGTATACCGTCGGTATGCCGTTTTCTACCAAAAATGATCCTGGGCTTATTTCTGCCCTAGCTTTCGATTTTGCCATCCATTTTTTGTGTTTACAATAATTCCTAAGACTCATTACAGACTCCAGATAAACTTAGGCAGGTGCAGGCTTCTTCAGAGTCTTGAAATGATGATGGCATGGCTTGGCTTCTTCCTTTGATAGGTGCTGGCTTTTTCCCTTGGCGGCAGCTGTCCAAAGATATCCAGTTTGTAAAAACTGAATACCTTTCGGGGGCTTCGCCCCCGAACCCCAGATGAGGGGCGCTGTCCCCTCGACCCCCGTCCGCTGACCGGGCAGCGGAACCCCCGATGCGTGGCTCCAGAGATATCGTCGGGTGGTTCAGAAAAATCTTGTGGGATCCATCGTCTTTGGCCCACCATGATTTCTTCATTGCATATGTCCACATTGATCTTGCTTATTGCTTTTTTGCATGTACATGTTAGACAAACAAAGTAATATACATAGTAGCAACTATGATAGGTTTAATGCACATTAGGACAATGCTGAGTTTAAGTATAAGTGCTAAGGCGATAGCATAAATATTAGTGATATCATAATGATTAAACTTAATTGAATGACCACAATCAAAACATAGTTCTAATTTTGGTAGCTCAATTAGATTTAAGATATATATATAATAAAAACTCATATCGCTAATATAGAACACAATAAGCACATATCACCAAGGGTATATGTATAAGTAGAAATGCTATAGTGATTGTATGAAGATTAGTGATAATAAAATGCTAAACTTAATAGATTAACCATATTCAAAAATATGATACAATCATTGGGCCAACATATATATGGCACACTGTAAATTCAGTCTATTCCATTCTGCATGCAAGCACAAGTTGAGCATGAAGACACCCTCTTTTATGTTACTATTTCACTTATCCCTCAATATGTATATTCTCTTTCCAGATGCAATAAGAACACAGCGACAGTGACAAAACCTTTGTCGTGGGTCAATATTATAATCCTTTTCTCCACTTAACTGTTAAGGGCCATGTTTTCTATAATATTAACAAAAAAACAGATCCTTCTATACCTTCTCAATCCAAGTTCCATCTATGTTAACTAGTATATAATTGCTCCTAACCGATGCATTTACTGATCTATATTGCACATGTACAATTGGTGTTGTCTCATCTTGTCTGCAACTGATTCTCTCTCTCTCACTTGGATATTATTACACACTCTCTCTCTCTCACTTGGATATTATTACTCAGTTAAGGACCACGATCTCATAATATATTATTGCTCCTTTAACCTAAGACATTTTTTCCTCGTATCTTGTCTTCAATCGGCAGTCTTTCTCACTAATGAATGCACTCAATTCTTACCTATCTTTCATAGTGTTTCCACAAATCCATTGTACCATTCTCAGGCTTCTTGTTTTTAATTGTCAACATGGTAAGGCAGGTCCAAGGTGATAGAGGCACCATAGGGTCAGGCCTGGTCGGCCGTCACTGTGGGACAGTGCCATCATGGGGTGCTCGACACAACCAGTTGGAGCCACTGATCGACCGAGGGCCTTTATGGTGCACCAGAATAAGCTCCGTAGATGGAGAGAGCGGAGTCGGGTTGGGAATTAGCAAGAACCTCGTGTTCGATTCGGACAAATCAAGCTATCGATACTCCTTTGAGACAATTGACCGAACACATGGTGTGCAGATCAAACATAAAGTGTTTGAAGTCTTGTTTTGACTTTTAATGATTGAAATCAAAATTAAAGATTCAGAGAAGTGTCACCAGCAAAGGAGACCAAAGGATTACCTAATGGAGAATTTGCACTTGAGTACGAATTTGAGTTCACTCACCTGAGGAAAGCCTTTGCCATTACCAACTCCTCCAACCTCGACCCTCAAAACTGCAGATCAGAACAGAGACTCGACCAGCTGGACCATCGTCTACCTTCTCTCCAATTGCACTTGTCAGCCAGTGGACGTGGCGGAGGCCGAACGGCTGCCAGCAGAGGGAGAGGCAAAACCACAAGGTGGGGTTCCTAATGGAGGACTTGAGGTAGCGGAAGGCGGTATGGTGCACCGTCCCGACCGCCGTAGGCGAAGGTTGCGAACCGTTCTCGTATATGGTATCGAGTGCGATCCTCACGGACTCGATGGCGATCTTCAGGTCGTGGTTGGGGAGGACAAGGGTGTCTCCTTTCTTTCTCGAGGAGAAGAGGTTGAGAGAGAAAGAGGTGACAAAGGAGTCGAAATCGGCAGCGTTCTGGTACGAAAGCGAGAGGTTCTGGATCCGGACCACGATCCGGTCGAAGAGATCGTAGGGTTTGAGCGGTAGAGGAGTTTGACGGAGGCGGAGAGGAGGAAGGGAGGGGAGGAGATGGCGGAGGAGAGGAACTTGTCGAGGTTGCTGAGGAGGGACCAAGAGAATGAACGGGAAGGGCTCACGATCTAGATCTAGGGCTCCAGAAATAAAAACTCAAGAGGGAATGAAAGTGTTTTGTTTAGAGGAGGAAAAAACTTAAGCGGGGAAGTGAAAAAGTCAGGTGGAAGTTTTTTTAAATATATATCTTTTCAAAAATATAATCATTATATTTCTTAAGAATATAATTTTTCTATACTATTTTTTTCCAAAAATTCTTATTCATTTATTTATTGTTTTTTGTTTTAGATTTTTAGTTTTCATTTTTAATTTTCATTTTTAATATTCTTTTTTTATTTTTTTAAAAAAAACATTCAACTTTTTCTTTTTCTTTTTTAGAATGATTTTTGTTTTTTTAATTTTTAAAAGCTTTTCGTTGTTGTTTCCACAGTTTTTATTCTTTTTTTTTCATTTTTTATCAATTTCATATGAAAACATAGGTGGAAAACTATTATTATTTTAACAATTTTTGAAATCTGGATTTGAGAGGAAAACTGAAAAATGTTAGGGAAAAAATTTGTTAGGAGGAAAACTATTTTTTTTTACTAAACAAATACATTCATTTACAACAAGCAAAAATGCATGTTGTAAATGAGCATTCAATTACAACGCGCAAAAATGCATGCCGTAAATGAGCTTTCAATTACAACGCGCAAAAATACATGCCGTAAATGAGCCGGCAATTACAACACGCAAAAATGCATGCCGTAAAAGAGCATTCAATTACAACACGCAAAAATGTGTGCCGTAAATGAGTCTTCAATTACGGCATGCATGTCAAACACGCCGTAAAAAAGACAAAAAACAACTCTTTTACTACGCACATATTTACACGCTGTAAAAGAGTGTCATTTACAACGCACAACAACTGCGCGCCGTAAATTGCGCACCGTAAATGCTACATTTTCTTGTAGTGATATATTTCTCTCAAAATATATGTGAATACATACATTACATTACCTTAACACACACACACACACACACACACACATATATATATATATATATATATATATATATATATATATATATATATATATATATATATATATACCATTCATGCATATCCCATATACATGCATACTTCAGTTCATGCAAATCCATTCACATATCATTAGTTGCATGCATATACTTATTTTTATTACATACATGTCATTCATGCATATTACATACTTACATGCATCTATACATTATATACACTTTATACAACATATAAAAATAGAAGAGGGAAAATTGGGGAAAACTGAAATAAAAAGGGAAGAAAAGGAAAAATGTAAGAAAAAGGGAAAACAGACATATACATGTTTGCATCATATATTCTACATTACCATACATGCTATCATTATATATTGCATTACATTATTTATACATTGTGCATTCATATCTATCATTACATGTATACCTTGCATTCATATCTAGCGTTCATTATATAATTTCATGCATACATTGTATATCATTCTTTCATTCGTGTATTTATTCATTGCTTACATACATTACATTGATATTGATTACATTCCTACATGCTTGGATTCAACTATATATATATACATTAATGTATAGAGGATATATATCATATATATATATATCATTTCATTCATCTAATATATCATGCAGTACATACTTTATATTCATTTAATATACATACTACATAGGCTCATAGGTTACACAAAATGCATATATCATATAGTCACTCTTCTACTTAAAATCAATACTGTACCAATTGGGCCTTCAATAAATTCTAGGATTAAAGTATGTTGTAGCCCTTTGTGTTAGCTTTCTGAAACTTTAAACGGATCGCATTTTCGTGTCTGAAAGCTCCCGAAATCGCAAAAACACCGAAACGCGTTCGTCTTTCGTACAGCTGACACTCAAACAATTTTACAGAAAGTTTCAGAACGAGTTTGGCTTATTAAAATATATATTTGGAAAGCTAACTTCGACACGGTTCTTTTGAAAAAAAAGAAAGATAAATCGGAGTTCTAAGCTAAAAGTTCTGACATTTCTAAGTTGCTTTGGTTAATAAAAACGTGGATGAATATTATGACGAATTTGAGTTGTTTTGGACAAAAAAACACATGTAGGCCAAGATACTTGGATATCAACATAGGTATCCAAATGAAACTCATTCTAACCATCCTAACTAAGGTCAATCCACTCTCTAACCATTCTAAAATTGAATTTAAATATCTATTTAAACTATCAGCATACAAACATACACATGGGATGTCCTAATTTGGGATCTATCATGTAGGACACAAGACACATATCTAAAATCCTCAAGAGAGCTCCAAATGGCCTCAAATTTGAATCTAAAGGGGACACATGCATGATGATGGATACTACGGATTCAAAACTAATTTATATGCAAAAAAATCGATTTAGAGGATGGGTTTTACCTATTGGGAGTGGAATCCCAATGAAATCCTTTAGGACCCGACTCCGATACGAAGATCCCTCAAAGTGGACACTCCTCCTTGTACTTCTCTTCCAATCCTTGGTAGCACCCTTCCATTGGAGAATGGGAATGATTGACGAAAGATTTGGTGAAGGAATGATTTGATTTAGAGATCAAATCAAAGGGAAGGCTCCCTAAAATTAGAAAAGAATAAAAGGAAAATAAAAGAGGCAAGATTGTAATGAATGAAATGAATCATTCTCCCCTAAAGGTGGCTGCCATAAAGAGTCCATTAGGGCTAATGAGAAATTTCCTAATTGCCCCTCTCTAGTCTCATATGGTTAAGTCTAGACTTGGTTCAAGTTTGGGGTCAAAAGGATCTAGTTTTGAGTCTCTAACTTAACCATTCTAGCATGATAAAAATTAGTCTAACTAACTAACTTAAATGTTGGGTTTTGTGGGCCATGTTTAACTTAATATTGGGTTCCATCTAGAGTTTAAGCTACCCGGGTCACAATACAAGTCGGAACGAGACGAAACTCCAATCGGACTAAACAAATCCAATAAAAACAATATTAAAAATATAAAATTTTCCTAAAATATTAAAATATGATAAATGACCAAAATCATAATACATCAATTTAAATATTATTAAAATAATCTAAAATTCACCAATTAATCAAAATCCTAAATAATTCAAAAGTCACAAAATGACCAAAATATCCTTAGCCTAAAAAGTTATAAATAGTCATTCTAATCACATGGTTAGGTCCCCATGATCATGGTTAGTCTCTAGGCTCAACAGTTCTAGGTTCACTAGCTAACACATCAAAATTATAATTTACCATTTTTAAATAGTATTAAATTAATTAAAAAAATCATAAATCATAAATCCTATTATTAAATAATAAACTTTTACAAAAGTTTAAAATTATCCTCATTTTAGAAAAGTGGGTGTTACAAGTCTACCCTCCTTAGAAAATTTCGTCCTTGAAATTAAGATGGCCGTACTTCTTATAGAGTCTCGTCCCCAACAATCAATGTCTCAGAACTTACGTAAATCATACAATTTAAAAGAATGGCGTACATGGTCATGGCATACGATGGCAGTTAAAAGTCTCATCTAGGTATACTAGTCATGCTAAACCAAAATGGTCATAGGGTATCAAAATATACAAGCAATCTGGGGTGCTAAACTACAAAAGTTACAAAAACAATAAATTATCAAGGCTATAAGGCAGTCTACCATCCTATATGAAAACTGGTAATTATCAAAATAAAATAATGATAACTAGTAATTATCTATGAAGGGGTACTATTCAAAGAAAAATCAAAATCAAAAGTTTAAGAACGAAAGTCAAATAGCATTGAAATCCAATCACAATATATATTAAGAAAATTTAGTCTCGATATGATCTAAGTTGATCAATTCTGGGTAATCAAGATTTGGGCAATATGGAGGACAAGGTCATCGAAGTCTGAGCACGAGCATATAAGGATGGAGATTCAGGTCACAATTAAATTTAATTCATGAGTACGACTCAAGACATTAATATGATAAGAAAAGATGATCAAAGTCGATTGGTCATGATTAAGGGAGCTAGGATTCAATGATATTGAAAACTTTTAAAGGGCGATTCAAAGATATGGAATAAGTCAAATTTCTCCTTTTAAAGGAAAAATAAGAGAAAAGATTTCATAGGAAAGTCAAGTTAATCATCTCTCTATGATACTATCAAGTTTATCATTTGCCAATCATATTTTTATCTCACAAGTCTCAATATAAAAATCAACCTTTGTATGACTACCATCAAAATTATATTCTTTCGTCATAAAGATTTGACCTTGCCATTATCACCATAGGCTAAATTTCTAAGTTTCGAAATATTATTCATGAAGCATACCCTTCTTACTATGAATCAAAACTGAACAGTTAATCATCATAAATTTAAATTCTTCCACCTTGTCCTGAATTGGATCCGAAGCCTCTAAATCAAGTTTTATGTAATCCTTGAACTTTTTCAATTTACTCTCCGTGTATTATTTAAATCTAAACCTACTAGGCCTTACAAAAATTATTTTTTATTATAAATTCCACCTTCATATTTCCTTCAACGTACACCTTTAATATTATTCTCCTGAAATTTAAAATTTTTACAAAATCTCTATATTTTATATAACTCAAAATCCTTGCGTTCTTTCTGTTTCTAGCTATTTATTACAATATCTTATTCAATTTCATATCATCATTGCATATAGTTAAAATCTCTTCTCTATTACAAAATTCCTAAATTTAACATCATAGCCTTAAAGTGTAACGTCTCAAGAATCAACAACCAAAATTTATCCAAGTTCTCGAAACTAAGTTGACCTCGAATATCCTCTTCAGTTATGAAATACATCTATGAATTATTCATACCCAAAAGATTTCTCTAAGTATGATTGTTCCTAAATTGATAATATAACTCTCTTTAATTTCATCCTCAAATTCAATCGCATCTCTATCCCAAACCTGTATCAAGGTCCATCATATTATACCCCTAGTAAGATTATCACAAGATAACAAATTAAGTCTTTTTCGAGTTAGATGATTTACGTTACTTCCTCGACCTTTCAAAGGTGAAAAGATATGGAGATTCAAGGGTTTCAAAATATAGCTGACAGAATTAGATACGAGACAGGTGATTGATGTAATCAGGACAGTTTTATTTTATTTTTACAAAAAAATGGTAATACAAGAAATAATGGCAAGAAAAAAATAATAATAAAATATGTTCTTCATCAACTGTTAAAAAGAAATGAACCCATTTAAGATAAAATCTTATACCATACACGTCTTCCTGAAACTATGTTGTCAAAATTTTGCCACGCCAGTAAGCATAGCTACAATAAACAATAGATTCCATAATGAAGTTATACACCCTATAGTCATGTTATCTAGAATTCTTACCACGCCACCCGGTATGGCTGCAAGAAAATCTAGATTTCATAACTAGGATAAGTATATCTAAATCAGGCTCTATGTCCTTGTCATGCTAGCAAATATGACTGCGATAAATTCTAAACTCCATAAATAAAGTAGACTTTTACCTTTCTCACTGTCCTTATCAAGTATGTTATCATGTTATACCTTAATTCCATATATATATATATATATATATATATATATATATATATATATATATATATATACAAACTCAAATTCAGCAATTAACATCAAGATTCAAAATTCAACAATAATCCATCAAAAATCAAATTCAATAACAAGAAGTAAGGGTGAATCAAATTAAGGGAAAAAGAGATTTCAAATCGAAGATAAAATAATATTCTCAAGGGTCGTCCCAGGAATCTCTCAATAAATTCTAACAGTGATTGAGTATCCTCTCATTCTAACACCTATTCCTTATCTCTAATCGCAGGTAAGCAGCAGTACAACTAATCGTCGTACTACCATGACTTCACACAAATGCGAATCTTGACCTGTATGGGCCACCACTAAAAACGTGTCACGACACGCACCCTAGAGTAAGGGCACGAGAAGTGGGTACGTCCAGCCTACGCCGCAGTGTCGGTGGTATAACGCTGTCCTAGGTCACAACATCTAACAATATAAGGTACCTGTACAGTATATACACTCCGAGTAGAGGTGACAATACAGAATATAGTCTGAATCACAACTAAGGCAGAAATAGCACGATATCATAGATATAAAAATCTCAAAGGAAGATACAAACAGAAGGGGAAATAAGTCTAAGTGTCTACACGACACAATAACAAAACATAATACAACTCAAATCTTCACTTATTATAATACAAGTTCCAACAGAGAAAACTAAACCATAAACTAGCAATCTACTCCAAGCTCTAGTGGTCCTCTAGGCTAGCTGTGAATCTTTATGTTACCTGTAATATTTGTAGGACCGTTGAGCACCTCTAGAGGGGGGGTGAAATGAGTGCGTGTGTGCAGCGGAATATAATCACCAATTAAAAATTTAAACTATGGCAGATATATATGAGACGGTAAATAGAGATAGAGAATTCAAACTCAGTGACACGGCGATATATACTGGTATCCCTCTGAGAGGACTAATCCAGTCTCGAGTACTCTTGCTCGATGTTAATCCACTATGGCACAAGCTTTAACTGAGAGCTTGCAGTCTCTTACAACACCGTGCTTGGTGACGAGCGCACGACCAGCTCCACAACATACACCGTACTTGGTGACGAGCGCACGACCAGCTCCACAACAGAAAAAGTTGTTGAAACTTGGAACGACCTCTTTACAACTCTTGAGTAACCAAAAGACTCTAAATCAACTCTGATAGTACTGGCTTTTGGCTAAGAGATGTATAGGTGAGATTTGAAAATCTTAGATCGTTTGAAAACACTTGAGTAGTAGAGAAGAGAGAAATGAAGAATGAATTGATGATTTGAAATGAAAAGTTCTTCTCTATTTATAGGTGTTTTCTCCAACCGAACTCGGGCAGAACTCGAACAGAGTTCGGATGCAAATATCTCGCAAAGAGACGTTGCTCGCTGATTTGGAGGCAACAGAAGTTTGAATAACTTTTGACCGAACTCGGTCAGAGTTCGGACCGAACTCGGGCCGAACTCGGTTACGAGTTCTGTCAGGAGATATTTGAAAATCATTTGCAAAAACAGTTTTCAAATTTGTTTTTGGTTATTTGTAAAATCATTTTGAAAGACTATTTTCGAAATATGATTTTGAAATATTTGTAAACAAAAATACGAATGGTAAATAGGTAGGCTTTTGGAATGTGGACAGTTTTAACCCTAAGCCAGTATTACCACAATTGATTTTACAGAATAAATCCTAGACTCAATAAAATATAAAATACAGAATAAAATGAGAAATGAGTCTTCTGAAGATTTGATGATATTGACGCTTTGATTAATGCGGTACATCGTCCGTTGAATATGATTTCATGAATCCTGAAATGATTAGCAGCATTTCCTATATTTTGTGTATTGACTAAAGTGTATGTTGATTATCGAAATCGGGTGTGACCATGGAATGGGCCAACAATCTCCCCCATTTTGATAATTGACAAACTTGAGTCTATACCAAAATATATTTATATCAAATAGAACAAAATACAAAGTACCTGGAAAAAATTGAGAGTTTGGATTTTGTTTTTGGATTGGATATGCGCTTTGGTATACTCTTTTTCTCCCCCTTTGTCAAGTAGTAAAATGAAGAGGCTCTCCCGTAAATCGTGAAGCCAACAATAGACAAACACAAGACAAAGTGAAGCAAAAAGAAATAATCCCAGCATAGACATATATGGAAACAAATGATATAGAATAAACCAGCTCATAATAAACTGAAATAACATAGAAGTTTCCACTAGAAATCCAAAAGTACAACTGATAATGTCTAACTAATCAGAAAAAAAAACTACATCAACTGCATCAACTAATTAAATCAATATCCACTAGCCCATAGCTGAATCCACGTCACATCGTGGGGTCGTCCGCACCGGGAGGATCATGAGGGAAGTAGGCTGTAGTCGGGTCGAAATACTGAAAGGTAACCTCATCAGTAAATCGAGGACCCGGAAAAGCAGGGTGAGGTAAAATGGTGACCGGATGAACTGAATCCTGAGCCAGGCTATAGTGGAGGTCAGCAATACTATTTCTCAGCACCTGGGCCTGAGAAATGTGCCGGAACTCTGAGTCCTGATGACATTGCGTAGAGACAGCAACAAAGTCATCGAAGCGCTGGTAGAAAGTCTGATCGAATCCTGGGGCAGGGGTCGGAGCAGGAGGAGCATCAGCCGGAGGGACCTCAACATCAGCAGCTGGAGCAGGATCAGCTCTAGGAGGCAGAGGTGGTACAGAAAATCGACGAAATCGAGTCAGCTCAACAGGAGGAGAGGAGATGGCACACGTCTCAAGATCAATCTCGAAACGTCGAAAGATAGAAGCAAGGTGCATAGGATATACTAGATTCCTACCTGCATTTTTGCAGTTAAGCATCCAGGACATCATAGTTTTGGGAACGAAGAATGGGATGCCAAAGTGGATGTGATATATAGCAGATAGTTCCAAAAAGGTAACTTCATCAGTAGAGCCTTTCTTCGGAAGAAGAACAGAAAATATCATACGATGAAGCTCATAGAATGTTTGGTTCAGATGTTTGGCAAAAATTCTCCGGGAAGGAGGGTTAGGTTGACAGATTAATTCCCTAAAGGAAGCAAGAGTG
Organism: Iris pallida; assembly: GCA_029216955.1. NCBI lineage: Eukaryota > Viridiplantae > Streptophyta > Magnoliopsida > Asparagales > Iridaceae > Iris > Iris pallida. The sequence continues at coordinate 6,419,835 of JANAVB010044019.1, read as the reverse complement.
ACCTCAGCAGGGAACTGAATGTGGTAGATGTCAACTAATGCATCACCAAGATCAGGAATATGAAAGAATTTGCTGATGTCGATGGCGCTAAATTCCAATTCTTGTCTAACAATGCAAGAATAGAAATTGTCGTTTGGTTTTACTTGCAGATTACAGTAAAACATACGGACGGCGTTGTCATAAATGCTCTCTTGGACCTCGAAGAAATTGCGGTATCCAAGTTGGTCAAAAATTGGAGCATATTCAAAGAAAGTAGTAAAATTAACGAAAGCTCCAGAGCAAATACGACGACCAGAGAAAGAGTCGAACCAGAGATCCAAAAAGTCTTTGTCGGGGAACAAAGTAGAATCGTACTCATCGGGATCTCTAGGTCGTGCTGGACTGAATAGACTAGTAGGGGTGTATTCAGAGGAAGAGGAGGCACCTTGGGAAGTGTTTCCTCTTTGACGCTTGGGGGCCATAAGAAAATGGAGAGAAAATACCTTTGAAGAAAAAGAAAGGAGAAGGAAGATGACCGCCCACTGGAACTCGTCAAACCCTTGCTAAGATAGAGGAGGAGAGGCTTCTAGGAGGAGAGGAAGGCTTTCCACGTTTTGTTGTGAAGAAAAAGTGGAAGAAAAGTTGGATTTTATAGGCACTAGGGCCGGCTGTTCGGTTCTGGAAGTTACCACAGCGCCGACCGAACTCGGTCCGAATTCGGTCCGAACTCGGTCAGAGATCGGGCCGAGTTCGGCCACTTGCATTCCCGAGATAAACAGTGCAGTCTGGTAAGTTTAAAAGTAAAATTTAATAACTTTGACTGTTTTATTAAATAACGATTGTTATTTCTGGGTTAACTGTAGGGGTTGTCCCAGCTAACGGAGGTTCACCGGGGAACTCTTAAATACCGCTTCGCTTCGACCGTAGCCGTGGTGATAGACATACCCTTTTTAAGTTTGTACCCAAAAATAATTTTCGTTAAATAAAATATCAAGTCATAAATTTAATTTTAATTACCATATGCATTATGAGTCCGAGAATTCAAGAATGCCGAGCTCACGCCTCAAAATGTTAAAACGGTCTTCAGCCAATGGTTTAGTGAATATATCTGCTAGTTGATGATCAGTGTCAATAAATTCTAGGCAAATATCCCCGTGTTGTTGATAATCACGAAGAAAATGATGTCTAATTTCTATGTGTTTTGTGCGTGACTGACAAACAGGATTCTTAGTCAAATTTATTGTACTAGTGTTGTCACAATAAATAGGAACATTTGTGTAGTGCAGATTGTAGTCCTCTAAGGTTTGCTTCATCCACAAAATCTGAGCACAACAACGTCCTACGGCGATATACTCAGCCTCAGTTGTTGATAATGCTACTGAATTTTGTTTCTTGCTAAACCAAGAGACTAAGGCCTTTCCTAAGAAATAACATGTGCCACTGGTACTTTTACGGTCCAATTTGCATCCAGCAAAATTCGCATCCGAGTAACCTATAAGGTCAAAGGATTTGGTTTTGGGATACCATAAGCCAACTGTAGAAGTTCCTTTAAGGTATCGGAAGATACGCTTAACGGCACTAAGATGTGATTCCTTAGGGTTTGCCTGATAACGTGCACATATGCAAACGCTAAACATAATATCAGGGCGACTAGCAGTTAAATATAATAAACTACCAATCATACCTCGATACTTATGCTGATCGACAGGTTTGCCACTTTCATCAGCATCAAGCTTTGTAGATGTAGCCATAGGCGTCCCGATTGGCTTTACATTCTCAAAGTCGTACTTTTTCAGTATGTCCTTCGTGTACTTAGCTTGGTTGATGAATGTTCCGATCGAGTGTTGTTTGATTTGCAGTCCTAGGAAGAAGTTCAGTTCTCCCATCATACTCATCTCAAATTCACTCTGCATACACTTGGCAAAATCTCGACAGAGTTTTTCATTAGTAAAACGAAATATAATATCATCTACATAGATTTGCACTAGAAGTATATCATCATTCATAGATTTTATAAATAAAGTAGTATCAATCTTTCCTTTCGAAAATCCATTATCAAGTAAGAAGGCACTTAGGCGTTCATACCAAGCACGAGGTGCTTGTTTGAGTCCATAAAGTGCTTTCTTAAGCTTGAAGACGTGATCAGATTTTGAAAATCTTCAAAACCAGGGGGTTATTTCACAAAAACCTCTTCTTTCAAAAATCTATTTAAAAATGTGCTTTTTACGTCCATTTGAAAAAGTTTAAAATCATTAAAACATGCAAATGCGCAAAACATGCGGATGGCTTCTAGTCTAGCAACAGGAGAATATGTCTCATCATAATCAATTCCTTCTTCTTGATTATAACCTTGTGCAACTAGACGTGCTTTGTCACTGAGTTTATTTCGGAATACCCATTTGGTACCAATTATCGATTGACCAATTGGTTTAGGAACAATTCCCAAACTTGGTTTCTCTCAAATTGATTAAGTTCCTCTTGCATGGCAGAAATCCAAAACTCATCAGAAAAAGCCTCTTCTACGTTCTTAGGTTCTATTTGTGAAATAAATGCTACATTTGCTGCTAATTCAGAATCTTTAAGAGATGAACGTATACTCACACCTTTGGATACATCACCTATAATGAGAGTTTTTGGATGATCTGGCTTGAATCTCAATGATTCAAATCTTTGGGCCATATCCTTCACAAGGCTTTTCTCAGTTCCTGCATCTTCGGAACTTTTATCAGTTCTTGCCTCTTGGGTCAGATCTTTCTCAGAACTCTTCTTAGTCTTTTTAGGTACATCTTCATCATCACTGTCGCTAGATCTGTGACTATTCAACTCATCAAAAGTAACATTAATACTTTCTTCAACAATCATAGATCTTTTATTAAAAATTCTATATCCCTTACTCTTAGCAGCATATCCGAGAAATATCCCGTCATCTGCTTTGGAGTCGAACTTTCCCAAGTTATCCTTGGTGTTCAGGATAAAACAGCGACAACCAAAAACTTTAAAATAAGAAATGTTTGGAATTCTTCCAAACCAAAGCTCATATGGTATTTTCTTCGAGATTGGTCGAATTAACACCCTGTTTAAAACATGACAGGCTGTACTAACAGCTTCTGCCCAAAAGTATTTAGGAAGATTATACTGATTCAGCATGACTCTAGCCATTTCGCTTAGAGTACGGTTCTGCCGCTCTACAACACCATTCTGTTGGAGAGTTCTAGGACAAGAAAATTCATGGTAATATCCACTATCATCACAAAACTTTTTGAAGTCAAAATTTTCGAATTCGCCACCATGATCAGTTCGGATACGAGTAATCATGAAGCCTTTTTCGTTTTGTACCTTTTTACAAAATATTTGAAATTCAAAAATAGCATCACTTTTGTTTGATAAAAAGTAAACCCAAGTAAATCGAGAGAAATCATCAACAATAACAAAAGCATAGAGCTTACCGCCAAGACTAGCGACTCTACTAGGACCAAATAAATCCATATGAATCAACTGCAAAGGTCTCGAAGTACTTACATCGTTGATGGATTTAAAAGTAGACCTATGTGCTTTGTTCTTTTCACAGTCTGTACATACCATATCTCTCTTGAATGGAATTTCAGGAAGTCCTTTTACCAACTTCTTTGTATTCAGACGTGAGATAGTATCCATATTTGCATGTCCTAGTCTCATGTGCCATAGCCAGCTTTCATCTTGATTGGCTACTAGGCATCTTCCTGCATTATTAGTATTCTCTAAAAAGAAAACATAAATGTTGTCTTCTCTAATCCCTTTATATACGAGATCACCAGATGACATATCATATATGGTACATTTATCTTTCACAAAATTGATACCATAACCATTATCTGCCAAATGACTTATGCTCAATAGGTTATGTTTCAATTCAGTTACTAGACAAACATCCTTTATTATTGGATAAGGAGAAATACCTACAGTACCATTACCTATTATATCACCTCTCAAGTTGTTTCCGAAGGAGACGTATCCTTCTTTCTTCATCGATAGCGTAGCGAATAAGGATGCATCACCAGTCATGTGTCGCGAACATCCGCTATCGAGAATCCATTTACTTTTAGCATGAGAGGGTTGAGGGTCCACCTACAAGACAAGTAGATGAATCCTTTGGTACCCATTTTCTGAAGGGTCCACACAGATTAGCTTTAGGTCTCCAAACTAAAGTATGGTTGTCAACAAGCTTTCTTGTAAGACAATATTGTGATATGTGTCCGTGCGTACCACAATATGTGCAAGTCAGTTTAGTGGTAGAAACTGTATTTGCAAGCTTATTTTGTTTGGAGAACCTGTAAGTGAAAGCATGATGGTGTTCGTGTTTCTTCTGTGCTTTCTTGTGTTTAGTCCTTCTAGGTGTATGCTTCAGGACTAATCTTAGGCTGTGTCACAGGTATTGCCTGTTTGCCTAACTTGATTTCTAACTTTTTAGAAATCGCAATAGACTCTTCGTATCTAGCAGTCATATCAAGGAGTCTTTGTTCAGTTACTAGGTGCATCTTCTTCTCTATGTCATAAAGCTTTTGTACTTTAACATAGTCCCTTTCTTTCTTTTCAATATTGAGGATAGCCTCATGATAGTCTGCCTTAAGTTTGGCTATCTCTTCCGTGTTACCGGTAGTAGATGTCTCTTTAATATCTTCAATTAGATTAGACAGTCTAGCTATCTCGGTTGTGTGTGCCTTAATCTCTTTTCGAGATTGCTTATACTTGTCGAGCACAGTTTTGTGATCTTCAAGTAGTTCGCTAAAGGCGTTCTCTAGTTCATCGAAAGTAAAATCATCAAACAAAGGGTTAGATGATACCTTTTCAAATGCCACGAGACAAACATTTGCATTGCTGCAGGGTCTGTCTTCTTCTTCTGAGTCACTGGCATCGCTTTCGTGCCAGATGCTTATGTTCGCATACTTTCGACCAGATGTAGCTTTTCTGCTTGATCTTGATCTATCGTATGGACTGCTTTTCTTGGTGGTTGGACAGTCCTTCATATGCCCTGATTTCTTGCATCCAAAGCATATAGTTTCATCTTCGTTGCTTTCTTGGATGTCTTTCTTCTTTCTGCTTGTGAACTTTAGATATTTCTTGAAGTTCTTCACAAGTAGGGCTCGTTTATCACCACTTGACGATTCTTCATCGGAATCGTTGTATGTTGATTTTCTTGCTTGAGCTTTGAAGGCAATAGTTTTCTTCTTTGGTGTTGCTTCTTCAAATTCTTGCAAGTCGAGTTCATGGGTCATGAGTTTGCCCATCAGTATTTCCAGAGTCATAGTGGTGAGATCGTTTCCTTCAACGATTGCTGTGGCTTTTGGATTCCAGTTCTTTGTTAGAGCCCGCAGCACTTTCCTGATCTTCTCGTGATCACTGTAATCCTTACCAAGAGATTGTAGAGGATTAGTTATATCAAGGAAACGAGTAAACATCTGTGTAATTGACTCACCGGGTTTTATCTTAAAAGATTCATACTCCTGTGTCAGTCTACTAATTTTGGATTCCTTTACTTGGGAAGTCCTTTCATGGGTTACCTCAAGGAGTTTCCAAATTTCGTGAGACGTCTTACAGGTTGAAACTCTGTTGAACTCGATTTTGTCAATTGCACAGAATAGTGCATTGATGGCACGAGCATCAAGGCTAGCTTTAGCCTTTTCAGCTTCAGTGTACTTATCATGGGTCTTTTTAACCAGCTGGCCTTCAACCACTGTTGGGGCTGGTTTCTTATAACCATCAATGACTATTGACCATAGATCAAAGTTGAGAGACTTTAGAAAGAAAGTCATCCGTGTTTTCCAGTATGTGTAATTTGTTCCATCAAATAGGGGAGGTCTATTTGTGGATTGCCCTTCACCGTTGAATATAGATTTCACGGCTGCCATATATACTCTCTAAGGTATGTTATATAAGAATATAATCCGCTCTGATATCAATTGTAGGACCGTTGAGCACCTCTAGAGGGGGGATGAATAGAGTGCGTGTGTGCAGCGGAATATAATCACCAATTAAAAATTTAAACTATGGCAGATATATATGAGACAGTAAATAGAGATAGAGAATTCAAACTCAGTGACACGGCGATATATACTGGTATCCCTCTGAGAGGACTAATCCAGTCTCGAGTACTCTTGCTCGATGTTAATCCACTATGGCACAAGCTTTAACTGAGAGCTTGCAGTCTCTTACAACACCGTACTTGGTGACGAGCGTACGACCAGCTCCACAACACACACCGTGCTTGGTGACGAGCGCACGACCAGCTCCACAACAGGAAAAGTTGTTGAAACTTGGAACGACATCTTTACAACTCTTGAGTAACCAAAAGACTCTAAATCAACTCTGATAGTACTGGCTTTTGGCTAAGAGATGTATAGGTGAGATTTGAAAATCTTAGATCGTTTGAAAACACTTGAGTAGTAGAGAAGAGAGAAATGAAGAATGAATTGATGATTTAAAATGAAAAGTTCTTCTCTATTTATAGGTGTTTTCTCCAACCGAACTCGGGCAGAACTCGGACAGAGTTCGGATGCAAATATCTCGCAAAGAGACGTTGCTCGCTGATTTGGAGGCAACAGAAGTTTGAATAACTTTTGACCGAACTCGGTTAGAGTTCGGACCGAACTCGGTTAGAGTTCGGACCGAACTCGGGCCGAACTCGGTTACGAGTTCTGTCAGGAGATATTTGAAAATCATTTGCAAAAACAGTTTTCAAATTTGTTTTTGGTTATTTATAAAATTATTTTGAAAGACTATTTTCGAAATATGTTTTTGAAATATTTGTAAACGAAAATACAAATGGTAAATAGGTAGGCTTTTGGAATATGGACAGTTTTAACCCTAAGCCAGTATTACCACAATTGATTTTACAGAATAAATCCTAGACTCAATAAAATATAAAATACAGAATAAAATGAGAAATGAGTCTTCTGAAGATTTGATGATATTGACGCTTTGATTGATGCGGTACATCGTCCGTTGAATATGATTTCATGAATCCTGAAATGATTAGCAGCATTTCCTATATTTTGTGTATTGACTAAAGTGTATGTTGATTATCGAAATCGGGTGTGACCATGGAATGGGCCAACAATCTCCCCCATTTTGATAATTGACAAACTTGAGTCTATACCAAAATATATTTATATCAAATAGAACAAAATACAAAGTACCTGAAAAAAAATTGAGAGTTTGGATTTTGTTTTTGGATTGGATATGCGCTTTGGTATACTCTTTTTCTCCCCCTTTGTCAAGTAGTAAAATGAAGAGGCTCCCCCGTAAATCGTGAAGCCAACAATAGACAAACACAAGACAAAGTGAAGCAAAAAGAAATAATCCCAGCATAGACATATATGGAAACAAATGATATAGAATAAACCAGCTCATAATAAACTGAAATAACATAGAAGTTTCCACTAGAAATCCAAAAGTACAACTGATAATGTCTAACTAATCAGAAGAAAAAAAACTACATCAACTGCATCAACTAATCAAATCAATATCCACTAGCCCATAGCTGAATCCACGTCACATCGTGGGGTCGTCCGCACCGGGAGGATCATGAGGGAAGTAGGCTGTAGTCGGGTCGAAATACTGAAAGGTAACCTCATTAGTAAGATACATGAACTGTAAGAAGATGTATACGAAAACAAGAGAGATTTTTATAAACTGGAAATATATACATGATAAGTAAGAACTGTAAGTGACTAGTGATTTAGAGCACAAGACGGTTATGTAAACAGTACGATGTTGCACACGAGTAATCTAGAGAGGTTCACACGATTTGGATTGATCACATAACCACTTCTACTCCCCCGACCCCAATCAATACACAAGGATCCAGTCAAGTTATGTTATTGCACACAAAGTATAGTTACACACGATGATCATGTGAGCACATGAGTACACGATTTCACGCGATTCACACGATTTGTACACGAATAACATAAACACAAGGAGTACACGATGCCCATGATAAAGTACACGAACATAAAATACCCGATGTATCCGCTAAGGATATAACATCGCACGACAAGATCCATATAGTGCTAATCCGTGATAAAAAAAGTGTCAGTATCAAGTAAAGTAATCTAGAGCATGAATGTAGGTCCTAGCAAGTATGAAAAGATCAGAGAATGTACTTGCATGATACCCTGAACAGCTGATATGAAAAGATGGCCATCTGGAGTCACAGAGTCCGAGTTATAGCAACACAGGTTATATGAGTTCAATTTATATGGTAATTGAAATTATAATGCAATCAACATGAGTCTAAGTCAATCTAGGTTAAATTCAACTCTTGGTCAACTCTGGTCAACTATAAAGTCAAACTAGGTCAACTCTAGTCAAATGTGGTCAAACTAGCAAGGGTTGGGTCAACAATGGTCAACTAGTCTAGGTTAGTCAATTATAGGTCTAAACAAACTAAGTCTATGCAAATCAAGTATCCAAGATAGCTACTAACTCATAGCCTAAGTCACTTGCTAAACCAAACACAAAACTAAACCATAAGCTAAGAAGGCACACAAACTTAGTTATATAATGTATATATATTATTCACATTCACATTCACATATTCATATACATAGATATATATAGGAAAGCTATATATATAGGCACATACATACATATATACATATATAGAGAGAAGGAGAGCTAAAAGAGTAAGTGAGAGTGTGTATGTGTATTTGGCTTGTGTGTGAAAGGATATGTGTTAATTTTCTTAGATTTAGTGATAGGTAGGTGTATGTGACATGGGATACATGGTGTCAAAGGGTATATGAATGCATGTGTGTAAAAGGTTATATGTTAACTCATTTTATAGAAATGCATACAAACATATTTATATTGCATACATGTATACATACATATCATGTATACATATATACATACATACATATCATATATTCATACTTGCATTCATTCATGCACCTATACATACATACATAGATGCATACATACATATTTGAATACATTATATACTTGCATACATTATATTCATATATGCATACTCTACATTATATTACATTCATTCCTGCATACATGCATACATATAATATATGCATACAGACTCATATATTTCTCTCAATACATACATTACATTACCTTAACACACATATATATCATTCATGCATATTCCATATACATGCATACTTTAGTTCATGCAAATCCATTCACATATCATTAGTTGCATGCATATACTTATTTTTATTACATACATGTCATTCATGCATATTACATACTTACATGCATCTATACATTATATACACTTTATACAACATATAAAAATATAAGAGGAAAAAATGGGGAAAACTGAAATGAAAAGGGAAGAAAAGGAAAAATGTAAGGAAAAGGGAAAACAGATATACATGTTTGTATCATATATTCTACATTACCATACATGCTATCATTATATATTGCATTACATTATTTATACATTATGTATTCATATCTATCATTACATGTATACCTTGCATTCATATCTAGCATTCATTATATACTTTCATGCATACTTTGTATATCATTCTTTTATTCATGCATTTATGCATTGCTTACATACATTACATTGATTGCATTCCTACATGCTTGCATTCAACCATATATATATACATTAATGTAAAGATGATATGTATCATATATATATATATATATATATATATATATATATATATATATATATATATATATATCATTTCATTCATCTAATATATCATGCATTACATACTCTATATTCATTTAATATACATACTACATAGGCTCATAGGTTACACAAAATGCATATATCATATAGTCACTCTTCGACTTAAAATCAATATTGTACCAATTAGGCCTTCAATAAATTCTAGGATTAAAGTATGTTGTATCCCTTTTGTGTTAGATTTCTGAAACTTTAAACGGATCGCATTTTCGTGTCCGGAAGCTCCCGGAATCGCAAAAACACCGAAACACGTTCGTCTTTCGTACAGCTGACACTCAAACAATTTTACAGAAAGTTCAGAAAGAATTTGAATTATTAAAATATATATTTGGAAAGCTAACTTCGATACGGTTCTTTTAGAAAAAACGGAAGATAAATCGGAGTTCTAAGCTAAATGTTATGGCATTTCTAAGTTGCTTTGGTTAATAAAAATGTGGATGAATATTATGACGAATTTGAGTTGTTTTGGACAAAAAAAACACATGTAGGCCAAGATACTTGGATACCAACATAGGTATACAAATGAAACTCATTCTAACCATCCTAACTAAGGTCAATCCACTCTCTAACCATTTGAAAATTGAATTTAAATATCTATTTAAACTATTAGCATACAAACATACACATGGGGTATCCTAATTTGGGATCTATCAAGTAGGACACAAGACACATATCTAAAATCCTGAAGAGAGCTTCAAATGGCCTCAAATTTGAATCTAAAGGGGACACATGCATGAGGATAGATCCTACAGGTTCAAAACTAATTTATATGCAAAGAAAATCGATTTAGAGGATGAGTTTTACCTATTGGGAGTGGAATCCCAATAAAATCCTTTAGGACACGTTTCCGATACGAAGATCCCTCAAAGTGGACACACCTTCTTGCACTTCTCTTCCAATCCTTGGTGGCACCCTTCCCTTGGAGAATGGGAATGATTGAGAAAAGATTTGGTGAAGGAATGATTTGATTTAGAGATCAAATCAAAGAGAAGGCTCTCTAAAATTAGGGAAGAATAAAAGGAAAATAAAAGAGGCATGATTGTAATGAATGAAATGAATCATTCTCCCCTAAAGGTGGATGCCATAAAGAGTCCATTAGGGCTAATGGAAATTTTTTTAATTGCCCCTCTCTAGTCTCATATGGTTAAGTCTAAACTAGGTTCAAGTTTGGGGTCAAAATGATCTAGTTTTGAGTCTCTAACTTAACCATTCTAACATGATAAAAATTAATCTAACTAACTAACTTAAATGTTGGGTTTTGTGAGCCATGCTTAACTTAATATTGGGTCCCATCTAGAATTTAAGCTACCCGGGTCATAATACAAGTCGAAACGAGACGAAACTCAAATCCGACTAAACAAATCCAATAAAAACAATATTAAAAATATAAAATTTTCCCAAAATATTAAAATATAAAAAATGACCAAAATCATAATACATCAATTTAAATATTATTAAAATAATCTAAAATTTACCAATTAATCAAAATCTTAAATAATTCAAAAGTCACAAAATGACCAAAATACCCATAGCCTAAAAAGTTGTAAATAGTCATTCTAATCACATGGTTAGGTCCCCATGGTCATGGTTAGTCTCTAGGCTCAACAGTTCTAGGGTTCACTAGCTAACACAACAAAAATTATAATTTACCAATTTTAAATAGTATTAAATTAATTAAAAAAATCCCATAAATCATAAATCCTATTATTAAATAATAAACTTTTACAAAAGTTCAAAATTATCCTCATTTTAGAAAAGTGGATGTTACACTGTGGGATCTCTTCTGACCTCCAGTCCTTGCTGAAATTCTCTGAATGGTGATCTCATGCCTTCGGGTTGCCGTCAATACCTCATCGAAAGTCTGGTAGTTGTGCCCCTCTATCAATTGCAAGAGCTCAAGATGAAACCCTTGCTGGAACCTTATAGCCCTCTGGCTCTCCGTTGCTACCATCTCTGGGGCGAACCTACTCAGTCTGTAAAACTCTGCTGCATAAGCATCTACCGTCTTGCCGGCCTGCTTGAGGTAGTAAACTTCTGTGGTAGCTCAAACTGCACCTGTCATGCCCCAGAACCAGAACACTGGAGAGCGGGGGCGAACATAGCCAGCTACGTATATTGAAATGAAGTTGATCTCGCTATACGGTCACGGCTGTCTAGATATGAGGGTTTACTACAAGCCAACAGTCTCTTAAGGTCAAGCCTATTGTCTCAATCTCAAGCAAGTAATATAATTACAAGATGTTTGATCACCCAAATATACAATAAAAGGCGTCCCAAATATTATATATCAGCTGATCATGGAGCTAGTCGTACAAAATGCAAGGACTAGCAAGAGTTAAGTCATACATGATCAACCCTAGGATTTGTTAATCATGTTTACAGTCCGTAGGCAGATAGTAAGTAAATGTGCATCGAGCTAACAGGTGCTCGTCGGCTAAACGCCTCAAAAGAATAATTTTACAATAGAGTGAGCGAAACAAAATAGAAAACCCACTCGTAGCCCGGGTTCCTTCTAGTCGCCACCATCGGGCTGGAGGTTCGGTAGATCCTCGGGTGCTGCCCCAAAATCTGGCCACACAAAACCAGCTGGGTCAAACCCCAGAAAGAGCAAGTGCCACAAAGGAGGCCACGAAATAAGAACAAAACCAGCATATCAGAACATAAGAAATTGGAAGAAAAGTACAAGTAATAAAAGTACAGCAAGACAATAAACGACTAGGGACGTGGAACCATTCTGGGAGCCAGGTTACAACCCGTAAACAAAACAAGGACCGGGGTTGTAACCCTTCGCCTGAATAGCACTTGTCCCTATCCATTTATTGTTTAAGATAAATAAAACAATCATGTACAGGAGTACTAGGTATAGGGACTTAGACGAGACTTAGACCAGGCTGGACACCATCCATTCACAAGCGGCCAAGCAAATACTACGGCTTACTACTTTAACTAACTAGGGTTATCACAAGCCTAATTACTAACAAGATGCAGTGAGAATTTCCCAGTCCCAAGCCCTACAGACCATCTAGTTATCCTTCCACGGGTTGAGAGTATGGTTGGGTACATCGCCCAAAAGACGATATACCCTTAGGTGACTTAGAGGGTGCAACACATGACAGTGTGCTGGAAATGTGCTCTACTCGTCGGCAAGCTACAAGTCCAATTAAAGTGCCCAGATAACGAGATTGCCTGTGACTGGAAATTCTCTATGAATTATAGTTTGATCTAATCATTAGCCTAATCCAGATTCAGTATAAATCCCTGACCGTGGGAACCAGGGAGTCACGTCCTAAACATAATGCAAGACAAGACAGATGGATTGTACAAGCAAGCAAGCAGGAATACCCATGGTGTCAAGTTGGTTATACGAGTCGAGTTACAAGTTATAAGTTACAAGTTACAAGTCAAGTTAGTGCGCCGCCATGGGCCACTATCAAGTTATCAGGTTACAAGTCAAGAATGCACCCCATCGGGTCATTTTCCAGAAAATCAGGAAGTACTAGGATCATAAATCACAGAAATCATGAAAATCGTACTAGTCATATCAAATACTGAAAATCGTGCCAGGTCGTGTTGGGGTCAAGGTAGTCGTACTGTGTGGAACAAGATCTCAAAACCTAATCCACAAAAGAGAAGCCAAGTCCAAGAAATAAAACCAAATCATCATGGGCCAGTGGGTTGCGCAGGGGTGGATAGCGCAGGAATGGTTGGCGTAGGGGATGGCACAGGGTTGAACTGCGCAGGGGTGAAGTGCGCAGGGTCCAAGCGCGCGGGGTTAGATTGCGCAGGGAGCCAACTGCGCAGGGGTGAGCTGCGCAGGAGTATAGGTGGCGCATGAGCAGACTGCACATGAATGGATGGCGCATGAGCCGACTGCGCATGAGCAGGTTGTGCATGAGCAGACTGCGCATGAGCAGACTGCGCATGGATGGATGGCACATGGGGCTGAGCGCAGTTCGCCAAGGGGCAAGCAGCGCGGTCGGCGCTGCGCTAAAGAGCGCAGGCCGAGAGGGGATGCGCAGTCCAGCACTGCGCTAAAGAGTGCACGCTGTAGTCTTCTTCTCCAGGCCGAGAGCAAGCATCAAGAACACCAAAAATTTCATTCTTCATATCTTGGTCAAATCAAAGCCAAATCTAGATTTTCAAAGTTCTAACTTGAGTAAAATTGAGTTCTCTTCCACATGGAAGCATCAAAACCCACAAAACCCAACTAAAATAGATCAAAACCATATAAATCCGAGAATAGAGAAAACTTAGATCTAGAACAAAGGAGACTCCAAATCATAAAATGTCAAGTTCTAATGTTGATCTCCATGGCCTAATCTAGCTAATGGACAAATAAAATAGGGTTCTCATGTGGTGGCAAGGTGCACTTGCCTATGGGTGTTGGTGAGTTGTATAGAGGAAGAAAGAAGAAGGAGATGGAGAAAATAAATGAAAGAGTTATTAGGAGAGAGAAAAGGTTGGTAGGATTTTAATGAGGGTGGTTATGTTGTGTTGAGGGTGGGGCATAGGCTAAGGTGTTCCAAATGCATGTTGAACCAAACCAAACCAATCCTCCTCCACAAAATAAAACCAAGTCATGTCAAAACCCGTTTTTACGAGAAAACCAAAATCTGCAAGTCGAGCCAAAAATACAATTACAGCCCAGAATCTGAGAAAATAAAAATACATATCCAAGATACATGCAGGCTTAATCAAAATATGTGTTCTGAGATATGGGTGTTACAACTCTACCCACCTTAAAAGAATTCTGTCATCGGAATTTAATTTAAGAGGCCAGAGAGACAAGGACAAGCTATACCAAGCACCAACAACTACACTAAGCAGTTCAATCATACAATCATACATGCAATCAAGGAATGAAGAGCATAAGGCATAAGGAAGATATTATACCTTACGAGTCAAACAAGTCGGGATACCGCGATCGGATGTCATCCTCACGCTCCCACGTTGACTCACCTAGAGAGTGATGACCCCAAGCAACACGGACTAAGTTAATAGTCTTGTTCTTGAGTATCTTCTCCCTCCGGTCCAATATAGACACGGGCCTCTCCTCATACGAAAGGTTGGTACCAACAACCAATTTCGAATGGTCTAGGATATGGCTCGGGTCCGGGATATACCGTCGCAATTGGGACACATGGAATACATCATGTACCTCACTTAATAACGGCGGAAGAGCAAGACGATAGGATACATCTCCTACTCGCTCCAGGATATCGAACGGCCTTATATACCTAGGACTAAGCTTTTTCCGTACGCCAAAATGAATGATGCCGCGGTTAGGCGAGATCCTAAGGAATATATGGTCGCCGATAGCAAACTCTAAGGGACGTCGATGAGCATCTGCCCAATGCCGCTGGCGATCTTGGGCAACTCGAAGACGATCTCTGATCCTTCTGACCACTTTAACTGTCTGGGCAACCATTTCTGGACCAAGCATCTGCCTCTCTCCAATATCATCCCACGCTAGCGGGGATCTGCACTTCCTACCATACAGAGCCTCGAATGGTGCCATCTGAATGCTAGCCTGGAAGCTGTTGTTGTACGAGAACTCCACCAGGTGCAGGTGATCTTCCCACGAACCACCGAAGTCAAGTGTAAAAGATCTCAACATGTCTTCAAGGGTCTGGATTGTGCGCTCTGACTGGCCATCTGTCTGCGGATGATATGCTGAACTGAACTGGAGATGAGTCCCCAAACTCTCTTGTAGGCTACGCCAAAAGTGTGATGTAAACCTTGAATCTCGGTCCGAGGTAATACTGACGGGCACACCGTGAAGCCTGACAATCTGCCTGAGGTACATCTCTGCCAACTGAGCCGTTGACTACCCAACTCTAAATAGAAGAAAATGAGCCACCTTCGTGAGCCTGTCAACTATAACCCAAATAGCATCTCGACCAGCTGGGGATCTAGGCAATCCAGTCACAAAATCCATGGTCACATGCTCCCACTTCTACTCTGGAATCGGCAAGCGCTGAAGAAGTCCAGCGGGCCTCTGATGTTCAGCTTTAACCTGCTGGTAAACCAAACACCGAGAGACAAACCGGGCTATCTCTCTCTTCATGCCATTCTACCAGAAATGCTGACGAATATCTCGGTACATCTTCGTGCCACCGGGATGAATAGAATACTGCGAACTGTGAGCTTCTGCCATGACTTTCTGTCTGATATCTCTACTGGGTACACAAAGACGAGTGCCATATCGAAGTGTACCATCTTCATGAATGCACAACTCTGGTCTTCTTCCTGCCTCACACTCTGTTCTGAGCCGCTGAAGCTTGGAATCTGTAGACTGCGCCATCCGGATCCTCTCAACTATGCTGGACTGAACCTGTAGACTGGCCATCAATGCCACATTGGTAGGAAGAACCACTTCAATTCCCATCTTCTGAAGATCTGTCAATAACTCTGGTTGCGTCGTCAGGAAATAAACTCCGGCTCTCCGGCTCAACGCATCTGCTACAACGTTGGCCTTCCCAGGGTGATACAGCAAATCTACATCGTAGTCCATCAATAGTTCAAGCCATCTTCTCTGCCGCATATTAAGGTCCTTTTGGGTGAAAACATATTTCAGACTCTTGTGATCAGTAAATATCTCTACTCTATCTCCGTACAAGTAGTGCCTCCACAACTTAAGTGCAAACACCACTGCAGCCAGCTCCAAGTCGTGGGTCGGGTAATTTTTCTCATGATCACGAAGTTGACGTGATGCATAAGATATTACCTTCCCATGCTGCATCAAGACACACCCCAATCCTCTGCCTGAAGCGTCGTAATAAACTGTGAATCCTCCGGTCCCATCAGAAAGTATGAGAATGGAAGCCGTTATCAAACCTCGCTTCAACTTCTCAAATGATTTCTGATACTCCGCTGTCCAAGCGAACTGCACATCCTTGCGGGTCAACTGGGTCATCGGCGCTAAAATTCTTACAAAATCTGAGACGAATTGCCGGTAGTAGCCGGCCAATCCAAGGAAGCTACGAACTTCTGCCACTGAGCCGGGTACTGGCCATGACTCGATAGCCACAATCTTCTGGGGATCCACTTTCACTCCTCCTCGGGTAATGATGTGACCCAAGTACGAAATACGATCGAGCCAGAACTCGTATTTACTGAACTTGGCGTACAACTGATGCTCTCTAAGCGTCTGAAGGACGATTCTGAGATGCTGCTCATGCTCTGCTTCGCTTATGCTGTAGACCAGGATATCATCTAGGAACACGATCACGAACTGATCCAAGTAAGGCATAAAAATGCGATTCATAAGGTCCATAAATACGGCCGGCGCATTAGTCGCTCCCAAGGGCATAACAAGGAACTCCCAATTCCCATATCTCGATCTAAACGCTGTCTTCAGGATGTCCTGCTCTCTGACTCTGATCTGGTGGTATCCTGATCGCAAGTCTATCTTCGAGAACACTGAAGCCCCTCTGAGTTGATCAAACAAGCCATCTATCCTCGGGAGAGGGTATCTGTTCTTGATTGTCACTGAGTTCAAGGTACGATAATCTACACATAACCTGGACGTACCATCTTTTTTTTTAACAAGAAGCATCGGGGCTCCCCAAGGCGATCCACTTGCACGAATGAATCCCTTGGTCCGGAGTTCTTCAATCATCTTGTACAAAATCTCTAGCTCTGAAGGCACCATTCTGTAGACTCGCTCTGATACTGGTGTTGTTCCGGGGATTAAGTCTATAGTGAACTCGATCTCCCGCTATGGCGGCATTCCTGGAAGCTCCTCTGGAAAAACATCTGGAAATTCTTCAACTATCCTGGGCAACTGCACTGCTGCTACTGCCATCCGCAACGCTGGGGATGATGGTTCTACTGCGCCTCTGGAAAATGAAAACTTTGGCTCTCCTGGAATGCTGAAAACAACTCTGCCAACATGGAAGTCTATCCTACCATACTGGTTCCTCAACCAATCCATGCCTATGACTACATCATAGTCTGCCATAGGGAACTCTATAAATCTAGCGGGGAATCTCTACCGCTAACTACGATCCGACACGAGAAAAATACTCGATCTACTCCCACAAGACCATTACCAGTAAGTATATTGAGTCTTACTGATAATGACTCTGGCTCCAATCCTATCCATATCGCGAATCGTGCAGACATGAATGAATACGATGCACCAGAATCAAATAATACCAATGCTGGAGAGGAGTTGACGAGAATAGTACCTGCTATTACCTCACCTGGTGCAACTTCTTCTTCCATAGCCATCATCATGGCCTGACCTCTAGCTGTGGGTCCCCTCTGCTGGAAACCTCTCTGCCTGCTCTGCACTTGGGCTTGGGTAAACTGCTGCTGATGAAATGCATGGACCTGAGGCAATAAGGGCCTCGGGTACTGCTGCTGCTGCATAGGTGCTGGTCCCTAACCGATGGACTGGTTAGTTTGGAAGAGGATGAACTACCCCTATTCGGGCAGGCTCCTATCTTGTGATCTGCCGCTCCACAAGCCAGGCACAATCCCTGCGCCCTACGACAATCTGCCACCACATGGCTTGGCTTCCAACAATGAGAACATCCCATCGCGGAAGTCTGCTTCTGCTTCTGCTGCTGCGGGTACGTCGAGGTTGAATGCTGAACCGACGTCACTGAGGCCGCCCGCCTCGGAGTTCCAATAGTCAAACTTTTAGCTGCCGGGGCTGAAGCTGATGACTGGTGCATCTGACTGTGGGACCGCTTCCTACCTCCGGTCCTATCCACGATCCTCTGGGAGGTGTACTCATGCCTCCTAGCTGCTCTCAAAACTGCATCGAACGTCTGGTGCTCGAACTGCTCGACTGCCAACAAGATCTCCAAATACAGTCCCTGCTGGAACCGCTGGGCCCTATCAAACTCGGTTGCCACCAAGGTGGGGGCAAACCTACTGTTTCTAGAAAACTCAGATGCATAACTGTCAACTGTTCTGCCTCCTTGCTTCAAGTTGGTAAATCTCATCTGTAGGTTGTACCGGGCCACAGCATCAAAATACTTCGTCTGGAATCTCTCTCTAAATACTGGCCAAGCAATGGGTGCCACTAATCCCATGGCTTGCATCGCCCACCAACTGCGAGCTAAGTCCAGCAACTGTAGCCGTACCACGGCCACCTTCTCATTCTCAGGTGTTCTAGCTGCTTCCAGAATCACCTCGGTATCCTGAAGCCATGCGCCCGCGGCAATCGCATCTTCGCTGCCGTCAAATAATGGAGGGTTCAAGCGCTTGAAGTTGTTGGCCGCGCTGTTTCCTGGATGACCGCCTCTGGTCAAGGCATCTGCCACTACCAGGTGTAAGGCGTCTCCTCTGCGATCCTGGAAAGCTATCAAGGCCCTGATAAGACCTACCAAAGTGCCATCATCCGGCTCGGCAGGCTGAACGGGCTGAACTGGAGGCTCTCCTCCGGGAGGCACAACTCTGGAGGCTACTCCAGAGTGTTGGGCTTGATCTCCTGGTTGCTGGTCCGCGGGAGTTGCTCCGCCTTGCTGATCGGCTGGTTCATGAACAATGCCGCTGAAGAAAATAACATAGAAAACAATAAGGAAGGACCAGGACAGATCAATGATACAAGCATGTGATCAAGTCAAGATTCCAGAGATTCAGAGGATATGAACGAAGATCAAGGACGAGTACTGATTGAGACATCTATCGGTAAACCCTCATATTTCTTGATTGACAAGACCTGCATGGGCCACCACTTAAACCATGTCATGCCCCAGAACCAGAATACTGGAGAGCGGGGGCGAATATAGCCAGCTACGTATATTGAAATGAAGTCCATCTTGCTATACGGTCACGGCTGTCTAGATATGAGGGTTTACTACAAGCCAACAGTCTCTTAAGGTCAAGCCTACTGTCTCAATCTCAAGCAAGTAATATAATTACAAGATGTTTTATCACCCAAATATACAATAAAAGGCGTCCCAAATATTACATATCAGCTGATCATGGATCTAGTCGTACAAAATACAAGGACTAGCAAGAGTTAAGTCATACATGATCAACCTTAGGATTTGTTAATCATGTTTACAGCCCGTAGGCAGATAGTAAGTAAATGTGCATCGAGCTAACAGGTGCTCGTCGGCTAAACGCCTCAAAAGAATAATTTTTCAATAGAGTGAGCGAAACAAAATAGAAAACCCACTCGTAGCACGGGTTCCTTATAGTCGCCACCATCGGGCTGGAGGTTCGGTAGATCCTCGGGTGCTGCTCGGAAATCTGGCCACACAAAACCAGCTGGGTCAAACCCCAGAAAAAGTAAGTGCCACAAAGGAGGCCACAAAATAAGAACAAAACCAGCATATCAGAACATAAGAAATTGGAAGAAAAGTACAAGTAATAAAAGTACAGCAAGAGAATAAACGACTAGGGACGTGGAACCATTCTGGGAGCCAGGTTACAACCCAAAAACCAAACAAGGACCGGGGTTGTAACCCTTCGCCTGAATAGCACCTGTCCATATCCATTTATTGTTTAAGATAAATGAAACAATCATGTACAGGAGTACCAGGTATAGGGACTTAGACGAGACATAGACCAGGTTGGACAACATCCATTCACAAGCGGCCAAGCAAATACTACGGCTTACTACTTTAACTAACTAGGGTTATCACAAGCCTAATTACTAACAAGATGCAGTGAGAATTTCCCAGTCCCAAGCCCTGCAGACCATCCAGTTATCCTTTCGCGGGTTGAGAGTATGGTTGGGTACATCGCCCAGAAGACGATATACCCTTAGGTGACTTAGAGGGTGCAACACATGACAGTGTGCTGGAAATGTGCTCTACTCGTCGGCAAGCTACAAGTCCAATTAAAGTGCCCAGATAACGAGATTGCCTGTGACTGGAAATTCTCTATGAACTATAGTTTGATCTAATCATTAGCCTAATCCAGATTCAGTATAAATCCCTGACCGTGGGAACCAGGGAGTCACGTCCTAGACATGATGTAAGACAAGACAGATGGATTGTACAAGCAAGCAAGCAGGAACACCCACGATGTCAAGTTGGTTATACGAGTCGAGTTACAAGTTACAAGTTACAAGTTACAAGTCAAGTTAGTGCGCCGCCATGGGCCACTATCAAGTTATCAGGTTACAAGTCAAGAATGCACCCCATCGGGTCATTTTCCAGAAAATCAGGAAGTACTAGGATCATAAATCACAGAAATCATGAAAATCGTACTAGTCATATCAAATACTGAAAATCGTGCCAGGTCGTGTTGGGGTCAAGGTAGTCGTGTTGTGTGGAACAAGATCTCAAAACCTAATCCACAAAAGAGAAGCCAAGTCCAAGAAATAAAACCAAATCATCATGGGCCAGTGGGTTGCGCAGGGGTGGATAGCGCAGGAATAGTTGGTGTAGGGGATGGCACAGGGTTGAACTGCGCAGGGGTGAAGTGCGCAGGGTCCAAGCGCGCGGGGTTAGATTGCGCGGGGAGCCAACTGCGCAGGGGTGAGCTGCGCAGGGGTATAGGTGGCGCATGAGCAGACTGCACATGAATGGATGGCGTATGAGCCGACTGTGCATGAGCAGGTTGCGCATGAGCAGACTGCGCATGAGCAGACTGCGCATGGATGGATGGCGCATGGGGCTGAGCGCAGTTCGCCAAGGGGCAAGCAGCGCGGTCGGCGCTGCGCTAAAGAGCGCAGGACGAGAGGGGATGCACAGTCCAGCACTGCGCTAAAGAGCGCAGGCTGTAGTCTTCTTCTCCAGGCCGAGAGCAAGCATCAAGAACACCAAAAATTCTATTCTTCATATCTTGGTCAAATCAAAGCCAAATCTAGATTTTCAAAGTTCTAACTTGAGTAAAATTGAGTTCTCTTCCACATGGAAGCATCAAAACCCACAAAAACCCAACTAAAATAGATCAAAACCATATAAATCCGAGAATAGAGAAAACTTAGATCTAGAACAAAGGAGACTCCAAATCATAAAATGTCAAGTTCTAATGTTGATCTCCATGGCCTAATCTAAAAATAGGGTTCTCATGTGGTGGCAAGGTGCACTTGCCTATGGGTGTTGGTGAGTTGTATAGAGGAAGGAAGAAGAAGGAGATGGAGAAAATAAATGAAAGAGTTATGAGGAGAGAGAAAAGGTTGGTAGGATTTTAATGAGGGTGGTTATGTTGTGTTGAGGGTGGGGCATAGGCTAAGGTGTTCCAAATGCATGTTGAACCAAACCAAACCAATCCTCCTCCACAAAATAAAACCAAGTCATGTCAAAACCCGTTTTTACGAGAAAACCAAAATCTGCAAGTCGAGCCAAAAATACAATTATAGGCCAGAATCTGAGAAAATAAAAATACATATCCAAGATACATGCAGGCTTAATCAAAATACGTGTTCTGAGATATGGGTGTTACAACTCTGCCCACCTTAAAAGAATTCCGTCATCGGAATTTAATTTAAGAGGCCAGAGAGACAAGGACAAGCTATACCAAGCACCAACAACTACACTAAGCAGTTCAATCATACAATCATACATGCAATCAAGGAATGAAGAGCATAAGGTATAAGGAAGATATTATACCTTACGAGTCAAACAAGTCGGGATACCGCGATCGGATGTCATCCTCACGCTCCCACGTTGACTCACCTAGAGAGTGATGACCCCAAGCAACACGGACTAAGTTAATAGTCTTGTTCTTGAGTATCTTCTCCCTCCGGTCCAATATAGACACGGGCCTCTCCTCATACGAAAGGTTGGTACCAACAACCAATTTCGAATGGTCTAGGATATGGCTCGGGTCCGGGATATACCATCGCAATTGGGACACATGGAATACATCATGCACCTCACTTAATAACGGCAGAAGAGCAAGACGATAGGATACATCTCCTACTCGCTCCAGGATATCGAACGGCCTTATATACCTAGGACTAAGCTTTTCCCGTACGCCAAAACGAATGACGTCGCGGTTAGGCGAGATCCTAAGGAACATATGGTCGCCGATAGCAAACTCTAAGGGACGCCGATGAGCATCGGCCCAATGTCGCTGGCGATCTTGGGCAACTCGAAGATGATCTCTGATCCTTCTGACCACTTTAACTGTCTGGGCAACCATTTCTGGACCAAGCATCTGCCTCTCTCCAATATCATCCCACGCTAGCGGGGATCTGCACTTCCTACCATACAGAGCCTCGAATGGTGCCATCTGGATGCTGGCCTGGAAGCTGTTATTGTACGAGAACTCTACCAGGTGCAGGTGATCTTCCCACGAACCACCGAAGTCAAGTGTAAAAGATCTCAACATGTCTTCAAGGGTCTGGATTGTGCGCTCTGACTGGCCATCTGTCTGCGGATGATATGCTGAACTGAACTGGAGATGAGTCCCCAAACTCTCTTGCAGGCTACGCCAAAAGTGTGATGTAAACCTTGAATCTCGGTCCGAGGTAATACTGACGGGCACACCGTGAAGCCTGATAATCTGCCTGAGGTACATCTCTGCCAACTGAGCCGTTGACTACCCAACTCTAAATGGGAGAAAATGAGCCACCTTCGTGAGCCTGTCAACTATAACCCAAATAGCATCTCGACCAGCTGGGGATCTAGGCAATCCAGTCACAAAATCTATGGTCACATGCTCCCACTTCTACTCTAGAATCGGCAAGGGCTGAAGAAGTCCAGCGGGCCTCTGATGTTCAGCTTTAACCTGCTGGTAAACCAAATACCGAGAGACAAACCGGGCTATCTCCCTCTTCATGCCATTCCACCAGAAATGCTGACGAATATCTCGGTACATCTTCGTGCCACCGGGATGAATAGAATACTGCGAACTGTGAGCTTCTGCCATGACTTTCTGTCTGATATCTCCACTGGGTACACAAAGACGAGTGCCATGTCGAAGTGTACCATCTTCATGAATGCACAACTCTGGTCTTCTTCCTGCCTCACACTCTGCTCTGAGCCGCTGAAGCTTGGAATCTGTAGATTGCGCCATCCGGATCCTCTTAACTATGCTGGACTGAACCTGTAGACTGGCCATCAATGCCACATTGGTAGGAAGAACCACTTCAATTCCCATCTTCTGAAGATCTGTCAATAACTCTGGTTGCGCCGTCAGGAAATAAACTCCGGCTCTCCGGCTCAACGTATCTGCTACAACGTTGGCCTTCCCTGGATGATACTGCAAATCTACATCGTAGTCCACCAATAGTTCAAGCCATCTTCTCTGCCGCATATTAAGGTCCTTCTGGGTGAAAACATATTTCAGACTCTTGTGATCAGCAAATATCTCTACTCTATCTCCGTACAAGTAGTACCTCCACAACTTAAGTGCAAACACCACTGCAGCCAGCTCCAAGTCGTGGGTCGGGTAATTCTTCTCATGATCACGAAGTTGACGTGATGCATAAGATATTACCTTCCCATGTTGCATCAAGACGCACCCCAATCCTCTGCCTGAAGCATCGCAATAAACTGTGAATCCTCCGGTCCCATCAGGAAGTGTGAGAATGGAAGCCGTTATCAAACCTCGCTTCAACTTCTCAAATGATTCCTGACACTCCGCTGTCCAAGCGAACTGCACATCCTTGCGGGTCAACTGGGTCATCGGCGCTGAAATCCTTACAAAATTTGAGACGAATCGCCGGTAGTAGTCGGCCAATCCAAGGAAGCTACGAACTTCTGCCACTGAGCCGGGTACTGGCCATGACTCGATAGCCACAATCTTCTGGGGATCCACTTTCACTCCTCCTCGGGTAATGATGTGACCCAAGTACGAAATACGATCGAGCCAGAACTCGCATTTACTGAACTTGGCGTACAACTGATGCTCTCTAAGCGTCTGAAGGACGATTCTGAGATGCTGCTCATGCTCTGCTTCGCTTATGCTGTAGACCAGGATATCATCTAGGAACACGATCACGAACTGATCCAAGTAAGGCATAAAAATACGATTCATAAGGTCCATAAATACGGCCGGCACATTAGTCGCTCCCAAGGGCATAACAAGGAACTCCCAATTCCCATATCTCGATCTAAACGCTGTCTTCAGGATGTCCTGCTCTCTGACTCTGATCTGGTGGTATCCTGATCGCAAGTCTATCTTCGAGAACACTGAAGCCCCTCTGAGTTGATCAAACAAGCCATCTATCCTCGGGAGAGGGTATCTGTTCTTGATTGTCACTGAGTTCAAGGTACGATAATCTACACATAACCTGGACGTACCATCCTTTTTTTTCACAAGAAGCATCGGGGCTCCCCAAGGCGATCCACTTGCACGAATGAATCCCTTGGTCCGGAGTTCTTCAATCATCTTGTACAAAATCTCTAGCTCTGAAGGCACCATTCTGTAGACTCGCTCTGATACTGGTGTTGTTCCGGGGATTAAGTCTATAGTGAACTCGATCTCCCGCTCTGGCGGCATTCCTGGAAGCTCCTTTGGGAAAACATCTGGAAATTCTTCAACTATCCTGGGCAACTGCACTGCTGCTACTGCCATCCGCAACACTGGGGATGATGGTTCCACTGCGCCTCTGGAAAATGAAAACTCTGGCTCTCCTGGAATGCTGAAAACAACTCTGCCAACATGGAAGTCTATCCTAGCATACTGGTTCCTCAACCAATCCATGCCTAAGACTACATCATAGTCTGCCATAGGGAACTCTATAAATCTAGCGGGGAATCTCTATCGCTAACTACGATCCGACACGAGAAAAATACTCGATCTACTCCCACACGACCATTACCAGTAAGTATATTGAGTCTTACTGATAATGACTCTGGCTCCAATCCTATCCATGTCGCGAATCGTGCAGACATGAATGAATACGATGCACCAGAATCAAATAATACCAATGCTGGAGAGGAGTTGACGAGAATAGTACCTGCTACTACCTCACCTGGTGCAACTTCTTCTTCCATAGCCATTATCATGGCCTGACCTCTAGCTGTGGGTCCCCTCTGCTGGAAACCTCTCTGCCTGCTCTGCACTTGGGCTTGGGTAAACTGCTGCTAGTTCTGCTGATAAAATGCCTGGGCCTGAGGCAATAAGGGCCTCGGGTACTGCTGCTGCTGCATAGGTGCTGGTCCCTAACCAATGGACTGGTTAGTTTGGAAGAGGATGAACTACCCCTATTCGGGCAGGCTCCTATCTTGTGATCTGCCGCTCCACAAGCCAGGCACAATCCCTGTGCCCTACGACAATCTGCCACCACATGGCCTGGCTTCCAACAATGAGAACATCCCATCGCAAAAGTCTGCTTCTGCTTCTGCTGCTGCGGGTACGTCGGGATTGAATGCTGAACCGACGTCACTGAGGCCGCCTGCCTCGAAGTTCTAATAGTCAAACTTCTAGCTGTCGGGGCTGAAGCTGATGACTGGTGCATCTGACTGTGGGACCGCTTCCTACCTCCGGTCCTATCCACGATCCTCTGGGAGGTGTACTCATGCCTCCTAGCTGCTCTCAAAACTGCATCGAACGTCTGGTGCTCGAACTGCTCGACTGCCAACAAGATCTCCAAATACAGTCCCTGCTGGAACCGCTGGGCCCTATCAAACTCGGTTGCCACCAAGGTGGGGGCAAACCTACTGTGTCTAGAAAACTCAGATGCATAACTGTCAACTGTTCTGCCTCCTTGCTTCAAGTTGGTAAATCTCATCTGTAGGTCGTACCGGGCTACAGCATCAAAATACTTCGTCTGGAATCTCTCTCTAAACACTGGCCAAGTAATGGGTGCCACTAATCCCATGGCTTGCATCGCCCACCAACTGCGAGCTAAGTCCAGCAACTGTAGCCGTACCACGGCCACCTTTTCATTCTCAGGTGTTTTAGCTGCTTCCAGAATCACCTCGATATCCTGAAGCTATGCACCCGCGGCAATCGCATCTTCGCTGCCGTCGAATAATGGAGGGTTCAAGCGCTTGAAGCTGTTGGCCGCGCTGTTTCCTGGATGACCGTCTCTGGTCAAGGCATCTGCCACTACCAGGTGCAAGGCGTCTCCTCTGCGATCCTGGGAAGCTATCAAGGTCCTGATAAGACCTACCAAAGTGCCATCATTCGGCTCGGCAGGCTGAACGGGCTGAACTGGAGGCTCTCCTCCGGGAGGCACAACTCTGGAGGCTACTCCAGAGTGTTGGGCTTGATCTCCTGGTTGCTGGTCCACGGGAGTTGCTCCGCCTTGCTGATCGGCTGGTTCATGAACAATGCCGCTGAAGAAAATGACATAGAAAACAATAAGGAAGGACCAGGACAGATCAATGATACAAGCATGTGATCAAGTCAAGATTCTAGAGATTCAGAGGATATGAACGGAGATCAAGGACGAGTACTGATTGAGACATCTATCAGTAAACCCTCACATTTCTTGATTGATAAGACCTGCATGGGCCACCACTTAAACCATGTCATGCCCCAGAACCAGAATATTGGAGAGCGGGGGCGAACATAGCCAGCTACGTATATTGAAATGAAGTCCATCTCGCTATACGGTCACGGCTGTCTAGATATGAGGGTTTACTACAAGCCAACAGTCTCTTAAGGTCAAGCCTACTGTCTCAATCTCAAGCAAGTAATATAATTACAAGATGTTTCATCACCCAAATATACAATAAAAGGCGTCCCAAATATTACATATCAGCTGATCATGGAGCTAGTCGTACAAAATACAAGGACTAGCAAGAGTTAAGTCATACATGATCAACCCTAGGATTTGTTAATCATGTTTACAGCCCGTAGGCAGATAGTAAGTAAATGTGCATCGAGCTAACAGGTGCTCGTCGGCTAAACGCCTCAAAAGAATAATTTTTCAATAGAGTGAGCGAAACAAAATAGAAAACCCACTCGTAGCCCGGGTTCTTTATAGTCGCCACCATCGGGCTGGAGGTTCGGTAGATCCTCGGGTGCTGCTCCGAAATCTGGCTACACAAAACCACCTGGGTCAAACCCCAGAAAGAGTAAGTGCCACAAAGGAGGCCACGAAATAAGAACAAAACCAGCATATCAGAACATAAAAAATTGGAAGAAAAGTACAAGTAATAAAAGTACAGCAAGAGAATAAATGACTAGGGACGTGGAACCATTCTGGGAGCCAGGTTACAACCCGTAAACCAAACAAGGACTGGGGTTGTAACCCTTCGCCTGAATAGCACCTGTCCATATCCATTTATTGTTTAAGATAAATAAAACAATCATGTACAGGAGTACCAGGTATAGGGACTTAGACGAGACATAGACCAGGCTGGACACCATCCATTCACAAGCGGCCAAGCAAATACTACGGCTTACTACTTTAACTAACTAGGGTTATCACAAGCCTAATTACTAACAAGATGCAGTGAGAATTTCCCAGTCCCAAGCCCTGTAGACCATCCAGTTATCCTTCCACGGGTTGAGAGTATGGTTGGGTACATCGTCCAGGAGGCGATATACCCTTAGGTGACTTAGAGGGTACAACACATGACAGTGTGCTGGAAATGTGCTCTACTCGTCGGCAAGCTACAAGTCCAATTAAAGTGCCCAGATAACGAGATTGCTTGTGACTGGAAATTCTCTATGAACTATAGTTTGATCTAATCATTAGCCTAATCCAGATTCAGTGTAAATCCCTAACCGTAGGAATCAGGGAGTCACGTCCTAGACATGATGCAAGACAAGACAGGTGGATTGTACAAGCAAACAGGAACACCCACGGTGTCAAGTTGGTTATACGAGTCGAGTTACAAGTTACAAGTTACAAGTTACAAGTTACAAGTCAAGTCAGTGCGCCGCCATGGGCCACTATCAAGTTATCAGGTTACAAGTCAAGAATGCACCCCATCGGGTCATTTTCCAGAAAATCAGGAAGTACTAGGATCATAAATCACAGAAATCACAAAAATCGTACTAGTCATATCAAATACTGAAAATCGTGCCAGGTCGTGTTGGGGTCAAGGTAGTCGTGCTGTGTGGAACAAGATCTCAAAACCTAATCCACAAAAGAGAAGCCAAGTCCAAGAAATAAAACCAAATCATCATGGGCCGGTGGGTTGCGCAGGGGTGGATGGCGCAGGAATGGTTGGCGCAGGGGATAGATGGCGCAGGGTTGAACTGCGCAGGGGTAAAGTGTGCAGGGTCCAAGCGCGTGGGGTTAGATTGCGCGGGGAGCCAACTGCGCAGGGGTGAGCTGCGCAGGGGTATAGGTGGCGCATGAGCAGACTGTGCATGAATGGATGGCGCATGAGCCGACTGCGCATGAGCAGGCTACGTATGAGCAGACTGCGCATGGATGCACGGCACATGGGACTGAGCGCAGTTCGCCAAGGGGCAAGCAATGCGGTCGGCACTGCGCTAAAGAGCGCAGGCCGAGAGGGGATGCGCAGTCCAGCACTGCGCTAAAGAGCGCAGGCTGCAGTCTTCGTCTCCAGGCCGAGAGCAAGCATCAAGAATACCAAAAATTCTATTCTTCATATCTTGGTCAAATCAAAGCCAAATCTAGATTTTCAAAGTTCTAACTTGAGTAAAATTTAGTTCTCTTCCACATGGAAGCATCAAAACCCACAAAAATCCAACTAAAATAGATCAAAACCATGTAAATCCAAAAATAGAGAAAACTTAGATCTAGAACAAAGGAGGCTCCAAATCACAAAATGTCAAGTTCTAATGTTGATCTCCATGGCCTAATCTAGCTAATGGATAAATAAAATAGGGTTCTCATGTGGTGGCAAGGTGCACTTTCCTATGGGTGTTGGTGAGTTGTGTAGAGGAAGGAAGAAGAAGGAGATGGAGAAAATAAATGAAAGAGTTATGAGGAGTGAGAAAAGGTTGGTAGGGTTTTAATGAGGGTGGTTATGTTGTGTTGAGGGTGGGGCATAGGCTAAGGTGTTCCAAATGCATGTTGAACCAAACCAAACCAATCCTCTTCCACAAAATAAAACCAAGTCATGTCAAAACCCGTTTTTACGAGAAAACCAAAATCTACAAGTCGAGCCAAAAAATACAATTACAGGCCAGAATCTGAGAAAATAAAAATACAGATCCAAGATACATGCAGGCTTAATCAAAATACGTGTTCTGAGATATGTGTGTTACAGCGCCACAACTCCATAGTACTTCGTCTTGAATCTTGCAGTAAAATCGTCCTAAGCAACAGGACGTCTGATGCCTACTTCCTCTGATTCCCATCAATCACGTACGAGATCCTGAAGTAACAACTTCACTTGATCCACACGTTCTTCTGCCAGTACCTTGGCCGCCGTCAGAATAGCCTCAATATCCTTAGGCCATGCATCTGCTGAGATAGCATCTTCCGTGCCCTCGAAACGGTGGGGGTTGTACTTGTAAAATCTGGTTGATGCTCCTGAATCTATCCTCGTCCCTCTTTCCAAAATCGTCTGTAATCCTTGGTTGAGTAATACGTTATGCTCTTGCAACTGAGCATGCATGTGCTGCTGGGCTAACATCTGATGTTGCTGAGTAGCCATCATCCCTCTCATGATCTCCAAAAGGGTTGGTGTGTCCACTTCTACAGGGGTAGGTAAAACTGTTGGTGGTGTGGGAACCTTTGGATACTGCGGTCCAGCTGCTGGTTCCACTATCACTTCTTCTTAGATAGTCTCTTGAGGTAGTACTGGTCCTTGTTGCTGATCAACATGGTCAAGTTGTCCGTGTTGCCCTTGTTGTTACCGTTCAGTCCTGACAGATGCGGACGAGGTGCCCCTAAGAAAGGGGTCAAGAGAGCAATCAAATGACCGGACATGAAGGATCAATAAAGTCGAAGGATACTGGAATGTCAAACCAGGATTGAGAATAACGAATTATAAGATCAAGGGGGAACATGTATGATTGAGACATCCTATAAATTAAAACACCCCACAAGTCTGAAATCAGACCTGCATGGGCCACCACTAAAACCTTATCACGTCCCAGAACTAGAATACTGGGGAGCGGGGGAATGACTCAGCCAGCTACGTATTACGGGTAGAGGAATATCGTATAATACGATCAATGCTGTCTAAAAGACGAGGAGGTGCATACTACATGAAAGTCTCGCTATGGTCACTTCACATCTATTGTCTCAATCATTCAAACAAGAAACAGTAATATAGAACATATAAGATAAAGAAGTAAGGCGTCCCAAACGCTCAGTCAAAATGTTCTTGATATCTGGCTTTACAAAATATAGCCAGATGATGTAGCAAAGTATACATAATTGTTATCAGCTGCAGCCTGACTTAGTTACAATTATGTAAAAGTAAGTATAAGACAATCTGACTAACATGCCGGTGCCAAATGACAAAGAATAAAGTAAGTAACAAAACAAACAAAAAAGTAAGGAACCCACTCGAGTCCTTCTGCGATCATTCCTCTAGAATTGACCATCTTGGAGGTGGAAGTAAGCTGAGTCCTCGGGAACCGGCTCTAAATCTGGCCATGCAAAACTAGAGAGGTTAAACCTCTAATAGCAAGTACCGCAAGGAAGCACGATATAAGGAATTAGAACCAGTAATAAGAGAATATGATATATAGATCTCTGCTTGCTACCGGGATTCACGTAACATCACGACACTTCGAACCAACTTCCCAACCAAACAAGGATAGAAGTTGGCCCGTCACGTCCTGACATTCTGATTATCTCATTTAGTTAACAGAGTAGGTACAGTACACAAACAAATCAATTTAAATGGCCATTCAACTACTACGGTTTGCTACTGTAAGTCCCAAGTTACCTTGGGATTATACAATAAGGATTCCTTAGTTATTACTATGTGCAAGCAAGGCTAGTCTACCCAATCAATCAATTGTGCCAATCATAAATTAGACGAGTCCCAGCAGGACGTCCGTCATCAATATACAATAAATAATATAAGCAGATACCGCTCCCTGCCCGTATGGCAGATTTGCAGTATCTGTAGGAACCACCCGGCATATCGGGCAATTAATAGTCCCAAAGATGGCTGCCATGTAAGAACTCGAAAATCCATTCTCTCCATGCAATCATTATTTTATTTAACTTAGTAGCCTCTATGTTAAGTGAAATCCCATGTCGTGGATTATGGTCATTGAGAATGAGTACTTTCGTATGGGGTACGATATGCACAACTCTACAACGATACCCGTGCGGTTAGGTTGTAGGTCTTACATAGCGTAATGCAACAATCAAAATTGGCCAAGAAATAACTATGCCTTGACCATAAAGTACACATGTTGTTTTTATAAAAAAATCAATTGAAGCCTGTACGTGCCTGTATGCCAATGTTCAGGATCGGCCAATCGCTTGCAATAGTTCATAGTTAATATGAATGTGTCTCATTCATTCAATTCAATAAGATGACTAGCCAGTCTCTTAGTTCTAACTAGGAACGCATGATCAATTATTAGTCAAGGTCACAATCAATGTCAATTAATGTCAATTCAGGACAAGAATCAGCCAAAAGGTATTATGGGCTAGAGTTCATACGGCCTGGAAAATAGGGTCTCATGCGGCTGGGAAATATGTGCTCATGCGACGGGAAAAGATATGCTCATGCGGCTGAAAAGATACGTGCTCATGCGGCTGAAACCAACCCAGCCATGCGGCTGAGAAAAGTAAAGTTATGCGACTGAGAAACTAAGTCCATGCGGCTCAAGGAATCGAGTCTATGCGGATGGGGATCTAGGCCCTATGCGGCTCAGGTCTCAAAATTTATGCGGCTGAATATGCGATATGCGGCAAGCAAAGCTCATGCGGTTGAATATGCGATATACGACAAGCAAAGCTCATGCGACTGAATATGCGATATGCGGCAAGCAAAGCTCATGCGGCTGAGACTGACAAGTTTATATGCGGCTGAGAATGATTTATCTCATGCGACGGGGAATCCATGCGGCCAGAAACTAATAAGTCATGCGACCAGGAATGGAAAGTTCCATACGGCCATAAGTTAGGCTCATGCGGCTGAAAAGTGCAAGGCCTTATGCGGCTGAAAGGGCAAGGCCTTATGCGACAATGGTTCAAGCGAGCTCATGCGGCTGGAAGACTTGTCGCATGAAATTTCATGCGGTCAAGTACTGCCATGCGGCTAAGAAGTTCATGCGGCTGGGCCGTGCAAGCCATGCGGCTCTACACTGTTTTTCTTCTCCACTTCCGAAAACAGAACCATGGAAGCCATTGCTTCCAAGCTCTCCAAATCCTTCATTCCAAGCCCAAATCTGGACTTCCATAGGTCGAAATGGGGTAGAACGAAATTCTCTACAATATAAAACCATCAAAACTTAAAAAATAACAAAGTTACTAGATCAAAACCTAAGAAATCCGAAGATGCATTAAACTTAGATCTACATGAAATGAGCCATAGAAATTGCAAATACTAAATACTAAAGAGACTTAAGATCAAGTAAAAAAGATGATGGAATAATAATACTGGGATTCCATCATGAAGTAAGTCGGCACTTGCCTATACGGCTGGGTAGGTGGGGGAGAGTTATGGAGGATGAAGAAGAAGAGTTAATGAGAAGGGAAAGTAAAGAAAAGAGAGAAAGGGTTTGGGGCTTTAAATGAAGAGGGGGTAGGTAGGGAATTGTTGAGCCACCCAAGGCCGAAAAATAAACCAACTCAGGCCGACCCAAAAGCAAAGTAAAAAACAGAAAGTAAAATGCAGAAAAATAGTTAGCATAAAATTAAAGGAATTTAAATACAAAACAATAAATGATGAAATTTAGATAAATACATTCAAGCAGTACACGTATTTAAAATGCGTATTCTGGGAACGGATAGTGACACTTAGCCTAGAAATGTCTAGAACTTGACCAAAGTTGACCAGTTGACCAAAAGTTAACTGTTAGTCAATATTAGCCTAGTTTGACTTGGTTAGACTTCCTGTGACCTAGTGTGACCTAGTGTGACTCAGTGTGACCTAGTTTGACTTAGTTGGACTGAGATTGACCTAGATTACATAGCTTATACTATATAATCCTTCCCAATATTGTTGAACCCTAATTAGCTTATATATATATCTCATTTTTAGGTTTGTGGTATCACTCTGAGCATCGACCCCATTTGACAGCTCAGGATCGCAGGTGAGTACATTCACTGATAGTTTTTATTGTCTTGATATCTGCTATATCTGATTCAGTTGTAGTGTCTTACTTGATTCCTAACATGATGGTTCATGGACTAGTATATGTCGGATCCTGTCATGAGATGTTGTTCCTAGATTACTTGGTATATCGATACATGACTTGACTTATTACTTGTACTTGTATAGACATGGACTTGGGAGCGGGATGGCCCCCTACTCTTGAGCCCCGTATCATGACGTGTCATGTTCGGATCCATTATACTATTCGAGAATAGGGAGTTATTAATGGTTGTGTGATCAAAATCCCTACTTGTTTTTCACACTTGTACTTGTTACTTGTTCATAGCTATACCCTCGCTCACGATGGGTAAAGCCTGACCCCACTTGTTCATAGCTTTTTATGGTGGCCGGCCTGATCCTGCTCCGTTGTACACTTGTTCATAGTCGGTCAGATGGAAAGCCTGATCATGTTTCCCAAGCCGATCACATAGCGTACTAATAATTCAAGGCACATTTTATATTTATTTATTATAGGAGGCTAAGTTCTGTTCAGGAGAAGGGTTACAACCCCGGTCCTTGTTTGGTTTACGGGTTGTAACTTAGTTTCCGAATAGTTCCCAAATCATCTTATAAATTGTCGTTCTATTCAGTACTCACATCCTGTTATATATTTTCTGTTGATTTTGTCTTATATTTCACATGTTCTACATGCTCTTATGCTATACCTTGATTGGAGGCTAAGTTTAGTTCGGGAGAAGGATTATAACTCCGATCCTTGTTTGGTTTAAGGGTTGTAACTCGGCTTTCGAATAGCTCCCAAGTCTTCCTATATCTTTGTCTTGTATTTCATTATATTGTCTCTTATAAAATTTGTCAATTCATATGGAACTGTTGTTAGTGTTTGTACTTGCTTATTTTCCTGACAGAATAATCGTTGATGTTTACAGAGTACATGTTAGCTGATTGCTCTATCTTTTACGGGTATGGCCAGGATAGAGTTTGATAAGATATTACCCCTGGAGCCCGTAGATGATATAGCCCCTGTTTAGACTGTTAGATAGTTTTGCCTGGACTGCGATCCAGCTAGTGTTTTTAGACTGCAGTTTTTATATTATATTTTGATTTTTTGTGATGTGACTCTGAGCTTGTGTTGGATCTTGAACTCCTTTCCAGTTTTTTTCTATCATATTTCCATTTCGTGCTATCTATCCTAGTTTGTCTTTTGATTGAGTTATGCCATATTATATTCCTCCATGCGAAGATGACATGTACCCTTATACTGTTTAGTTGTAGTATTTACAGACGACCTATACATCGTTCTACTGCCGATTCTATGACGTAGGCTGGACGTACCCACGTGCTCGTGCCCCTAATCAGGGTGCGGATAGTGACACGTTTTTGTGGTGGCCCATACAGGTCAGAGTCACAACTAGTATAATTTCGTAGTGGTGCTTGACTTAGAGCGCTGCTACGAGCCTGCTATTAGGATATAGGTTCTAGGTTATGATAGGAGTTGCTCAATCACAGTTAGGAACTCTTGATAGATTCCAGGGATAACCCCTGAGAATCTTATTTCGAAAACTCTTGAAATTGTTCCCGCTTGCCTCCATTTATACTTTCTTGATTTGTTGTTAATTTTGATTCCTGATGTTCGTTATTGACTTTGATCTTACATCGAGATAAATTTTGTGGATTGAATTAAGGTATATCCTGATAAGGTAAATGTCTGCTTTATTTATGAAGTTTAGAATTTATCGCAGCCATACAAGCTAGCATGACAAGGACATAGAGCCTGATTTTAGATATGCTTATCCTAGTTATGGAATTTGGATTTTTTGCAGCCATACCGGTTGGCGTGGTAAGAATTCCAGATGACATGATTTTAGGGTGTATACCTTAGTTATAGAATCTATCGTTTATTGCAGCTATGCTTACCGGTGTGGCTAAAATTCTGGCAACATAATTTTAGGAAGATGTATATAATTATCATATTATATCTTAAATCGGATCACTTTGTTATGACCGGATGAACAAGAATAAATTCTTATCATTATTCTTTTCTGTTTTGGTTAACTCTGTCTATCTACAGCCACGATTAGGATTTTTTTCAACATGATTGTTTGTGTTCCATCTTCCTATGATTTGACTAAACTCTTCTTCGCTAACCTCTTGGATAATTCTTCTTGTCCTTTCCGATAATTGTTGAAAGTGCCTCATGGGTTGATTCAGGAAAGGTTTGAAAAGTATATTTATCCTTGTATTACGAAATCGGGAGTTTGTATCCAGAGAAATACTGGCGAGGTATGACTTCAGATAACGGATCATGGTTAAATATGTTTTTCGAATTCTACTTGGACCACTCCCTAAGCATTTTGACTAGCATCCTCTCTTTATTTTGCAAAAATTGTTTAGAAATATTTCACGGACTTAGCCAAGTTAAGTTCAGGAACCTATATTATCTGGCGTGGCAGCTGTGCACTGCAGCTATCCGTCGTATTATGGAACAAGGAAGTTAATCGCAGCCAGATGCACACTAGCGCGATAGTAACTTCATGTGACATAATTACAAAAGTATATGGTTCTTGAGTTTTACTTCGACTACGTCCTATGCATCTCGTTTGGCCTCGTACTATTCTTAAAAATATTTCGACAATATTTCCTATTTTGCTTGACCCTTACCTTGTCTGAATATTGATATGGATTGCTAGACCCAGTATTAGGCCCTTGTTACCTTTTATTTTTAATGATTGGATAGCCAGACCTTGTTAACAGACTATGTAGTATAACTATAATATGTTAATGTGTGATTGTGATGAGTATATTTTTTTTGGGGATTTATTGGGTTAAGCTTATAGGACAAATATGAGTGACTGACTATAGCGGACTTAGAAACCATTAAGAATAATTAGTTTGATAGTATAGATTGGTTTAAGGTATCTAAGAAGGAGTAATAAAATATTATATTTTATGACTACAGATTTAGGACTAGAATCTTATGCTTAGGTTCGATGACGTAGTTTATGATAGAAGGACCTTTGTTAAACCTGAACCAAAATACCTGTACAGAGAAACAACATAGATGATCACAAGGATAGCAGATTGGGCACTGTAGCCATAGCAGTTGCATGTTTTAGCTTGACCTATTAGATGATTTTTAATTTCAAGGACGAAATTTTATAAGGTGGGTAGGATGTAAGTCCCCTGAATTTAAGGCTTATTTTTTCAATTCTATAAATCAATTATTTGTAATAGATATTATTATTTGATTATTATTTGATTTAAGGCTCTTTACCGTGACTTTGACTTCTGGAGCGTCAGGGATGTCAATCTCTGAAAACTCTCCTCATCAGTGTGTAGTAGACAAGATTACCTTCATGTTGATATATCATGTCCCACCCAAACTTGTTCCCTTGTACACTTTTTGCTTCACACAACTTCGGGTCAATTTAGATCATTTGATCATTAATTAATTATTAAATGATTTTTCCACTTTTATCCTTGATCATCATATGCACGTTACCGTGACTTTTAATTTAGGAGCACAAGGCTAGTCATTTTCTTGAAACCAACTTCTCATGTACGATCTACTCGAGAGTCGAGACGCCCTACACCCATGACCTTCGTGTTCCACTCAGACACACCATCTTGTGCTTTATTTGCTTCGCACAACTTTTGGGTCAATTTAGGCCAATTAATTATCCACCGTAGAATGTGACCTGACTTCCAATTTAATTTTGGGACCCGACATCGATCCAACCTAGTCGACCCAAAATATGGACATGGCCCACATGAAGCCTACTACCCACATAACACTTGTGTTCCATTTATTTGAGTCCCCATATGTTACTTATTTACCCACAATCATAAATACCTATTTTAAATTCAATTATTGCACTATGTCCGATTTTGATCCGACCCGGCTCAACCGAACCCAATCCAAACTTCGTGTTGCCCCCTCATGAATACCCACACACACTTTTCCTACAAAAAATATTAAATACCTACTCTACCTATTTTTAAAATATTCATGGATAACCCTTGATTTAATTTCCTAAAGAATAATATATTTCCTATATTAATCCTAGCCCTTGAATTATCTAACATCATCACAACCCTCCATTTCCTACATAACAACAAACACACCCCCATAGATTGGTCGGCCCTAAAATCTATGTAGGAATTCCTATTCTTTTTTCTCTCTCTTTTTTTTATTAATTCCTCACTCTCTCTCTCTCTCCTCTCCAAATACTCACAGCCAACCCCGTTCCTCCTCCTCATCCAACACTAACCACTTCACCTCCTTCTCCCGAGCCAGCTCCTTCCTGGCCGAGCCCGACGAGCAACCCCCTTCCCGAGCCCCTTCTCCACCAGCCCTATCCTTCCTATCCTCCTATTTTTCTTCATCATCATCATTCCTTACATCACCACCAACATCATCTACTTAACCACCACCTCCTCCACCCTTGCCCGAACGACCGTGCGCCACCTCACCTCCGCCAGCCACTACCATTCCCTCTCCTCCGTCAGCCACTGTAGGGGAGCCACCGCCGCTGCCACGCCAAAGCAGCAGCCAGCAACCGCAACAACAGCATACGCGGCAGCCGCAGCAGCCACGGCGGCCGTCATCGCCGACCACACGCCGCCGTGGACGGCCCTCCTTCGATGAACCCCCAGGCTACCTTCCCGTGGCGGCCACCGTCCTCCGGGACGTGCCGTCTAGGCGATTCGTGCATTTTGCACGGAATCCCGTCGACGCGCGCGCGAACGAGATCCAGAAATGGCGCCTCATCGTAGCAACTTTGTACGCATTTTTTAAGAAATTTGACCGTTGCATCGGCAATTTCTTTGCTCCGTCACAATCTCGGTATATCCCTCTTCACTCTTCTCAATTTTCGTCCGTTAATTTTGTCGTGTGATACATCAAAACCGGCCACAAAGTTGACGCTTTAAATTATGTTATTTTTGACAGTTTTGCAGAGCCAACTTCGTCGGTTCGTATCTCCTCCATCGCAGCTCCTTCTGGCGTGCCACTGGTTCCTATATGCAGCTAGTATAACCCTCTTTCTACCCATTAAGTTTCGTTTCATTGTGAGCACATTTGATTGGTTGAATTTGACGTCAAAGTTGGTCGTCTAAATTCGTAATTTCTAAGTTGTAAAATTCTATTTTTGAACCCGGGACTCCGAATTCAGTTTCTAACACCACCAGTAGACTCGTGGCGTCGTTCTGGCACATTTTTATATAAAGTTTGTTAGACTTGGAGGACGTGGGCCTAGGCACGCATTTCGGTACAAAACGGCTCCACAGTCCGGGTCGACTTGACGTCGACTCATCGGAATCCAATTCTGGATATACCGTTGACTTTGTATCGTCATTCTGAACTCGTTGATATATAATTTGCTAGGTTTTAGTGGTGGTTCTGACACGTATTTCGGTACAAGTTGGATATCAATATCCGGGTCAACGGGTCATTTTGAGATCGGCTCATCGGAATCCAATTCTGGACATACCGTTGAGTTTGTATCATCATTCTGGACTTGTTGACATATAATTTACTAAATTTTGAGGATATTGGCTTCGACATGCTTTTTCGTGTAAATCAAAATTTTAATATCCTGGTCAACGGACCAATTTAAGATCGGGTCAACGGAATCCAATTCTGGATATACCGTTGGGTTCGTATCGTCATTCTGGATTTGTGAATATATAATTTGTTAGATTTAGTGGACTACTATTCTTGTATGTTTTTCGGTACAAAGCAGGTCCGACACGGACACCGTTTTGACCCGAAATTATCTTTTTGCCCCTGTGTCCAAATTGGACTTATGGATAGGCTATCCTAGCTGATTTGACCATTCTGGACATGTTGGTGATGTGTGTTTCATCATCCGACAATTTTTGTACATATTTCTCTGTGTATTAACCTTTTATTATAATTAATTTTTATTAAGTTCGTATTTCGGAATTAGTATAACGAAACTGAGATCAGTCGATTCCAGTGATCTCACATCGCTGAAATTGGCAAGTTGATTATGTGGATCACTATGATAAGATTATTAACTATACCGTTGATTATCTTATCTCGATTTGCGTGTCGTAGATTTTGATGTACGAATAACGAGGTACAACTTGATATTTTAATTCTTAAATTAGAGTTGATCCTGTTTGACCAAAATATATGGTATCTTGGTTGGTAATGTTTACGAATAGTATGCTTAGGCTAGTTTTGACCTCGGTTGACCAAGTTTGACTGCTTTGACCAAAGTCAACTATCAGTCAACACTTGGCCTAGAAATATCTAGAACTTGACCAGAGTTGACCAGTTGACCAAAAGTTAACTGTTAGTCAATATTAGCCTAGTTTGACTTGGTTTGACTTCATGTGACCTAGTTTGACCTAGTGTGACTCAGTGTGACTTAGTTGGACTGAGATTGACCTAGATTACATAGCTTATACTATATAATCCTGCCTAACACCGTTGAACCCTAATTAGCTTATATATATATATATATATATATATCTCATCTTTAGGTTTATGGCATCACTCTGAGCATCGACCCTATTTGACAGCTCAGGACCGCAGGCGAGTACATTCACTGATAGTTTTTATTGTCTTGATATCTGCTATATCCGATTCAGTTGTAGTGTCTTACTTGATTCCTAACACGATGGTTCACGGACTAGTATATGTCGAATTCTGTCATAAGATGTTGTTCCTGGATTACTTGGTATATTGGTACATGACTTGACTTGTTACTTGTACTTGTATAGACATGGACTTGGGAGTGGGCTGGCCCCTGCTCTTGATCCCCGTATCATGACGTGTCATGTCCGGATCCATTATACTATTTGGGGATGGGGAGTTATTAGTGGTTGTGTGATCAAAATCCCTACTTGTTCTTTACACTTGTACTTGTTAATTGTTAATAGCTATACCCTCGCTCACGACGGGTAAAGCTTGACCCCACTTGTTTATAGCTTTCCATGGTGGCCGGCTTGATCCTGCTCCATTGTACACTTGTTCATAGCCGGTCATATGGAAAGCCTGATCATGTTTCCCAAGCCACATAATGCACTAATAATTCAAGGCACATTTTATATTTATTTATTATAGGAGGCTAAGTTCTGTTCAAGAGAAGGGTTACAACCTCGGTCCTTATTTGGTTTACGGATTGTAACTTAGTTTCTGAATAGTTCCCAAGTCATCTTATAAATTGTCGTCCTATTCAGTACTCACATCATGTTATATATTTTCTGTTGATTTTGTCTTGTATTTCACATGTTCTACATGCTGTTATGCTATACCTTGATTGGAGGCTAAGTTCAGTTCGGGAGAAAGATTACAACCTGGTCCTTGTTTGGTTTAAGGGTTGTAACTCGACTTCCGAATAGCTTCCAAGTCTTCCTATATCTTTGTCTTGTATTTCATTATACTGTCTCTTATAGAATTTGTCAATTCATATGGAACTGTTGTTAGTGTTTGTACTCATTTTTCTGACAGGATAACCGTTGATGTTTACAAAGTACATGTTAGATGATTGCTCTACCTTTTACGGGTATGGCCAGGATAGAGTTTGATGAAATATTACCCTTGGAGCCCGTAGATGATATAGCCCCTATTTAGACTGTTAGATAGGTTTGCCTGGACCGCGATCCAGGTAGTATTTTCAGACTATAGTTTTTATATTATATTTTGAGTTTCTGTGATGTGTTTATATCTCTGAGCTTGTGTTGGATCTTGAACTCCTTTCCAGTTTTTCTTTCTATCATATTTCTATTTTGTGGTATCTATCCTAGTTTGTCTTGTGATTGAGTTATGCTATATTATATTCCTCCGTACGGAGATGACAGGTACCCTTATATTGTTTAGTTGTAGTATTTACAGACGACCTATACAGCATTCTACCGCCGATTCTGCGGTGTAGGCTGGATGTACCCACGTGCCCGTGCCCCTAATCAGGGTGCGGGTTATGACATTCGCCTCCTCCCTCTTCTCCGCCATGACCAACCCAAACCCCTTCTCCTTCAACACTGCCATCGCCATCTCCGCCGACCCACTCTCCATCTACTCCCAAATGCTCCGTCGTCGCGTTCCTTTCGACTCCCACACCTTC
Organism: Iris pallida; assembly: GCA_029216955.1. Classification (NCBI taxonomy): domain Eukaryota; kingdom Viridiplantae; phylum Streptophyta; class Magnoliopsida; order Asparagales; family Iridaceae; genus Iris; species Iris pallida. The sequence continues at coordinate 6,378,073 of JANAVB010044019.1, read as the reverse complement.
TCTTCCTTGATCAACACCACCACCGCCACCACCGTTGCCACCGCCACCAGGTCACTCTACGCACACGCCCTCCTCCTCGAATTCTGACCCGACCCCTTCGTGCAAACCGTCCTGCTCACCGCCTACTCCCGACACGGCTCCGCCGACCACGCCCTGCGGGTGTTCGACGGAATGCCGCACAGGGACATCGTCTCCTGGACCGCCGCCATCTCGGGCCTCGCCGTCCTCGGACGCCCCGCGACGGCCCTGCGCATCTTCGCCTCCATGAGGCCCCACGTCGCCCCGAACGCCGCCACCGTGGTCTTTGTCGTGTCCGCCTCCGCCGGGCTCGGGTCCCTGGCGCTTGCCCGGTGCCTGCACGCCTACGTCGAGAAGGCCGGGTTCAGAGGCTGCGTCTCCGTTCGGAACTCCCTAGCGCTGGCTCGGTGCCTGCACGCCTACGTCGAAAAGGCCAGGTTCGTGTCCGTGCCATTATGGCACGGGTTATCCACTAGTATATATATATATGGTAAGAGGTGTGTTAGCAGCCGACCCATCCATTTAGACCTCACAAAACCCTAAATCTTTTCTCTACTCTTCCTTTCCATTGCAAGAAGCCATGGACTCTTTCTCTCATGATAGCTACATCATCTTTCTCGTGTCAACCTCAATCGCAAAGGATTTGTCACTGGAGTTCGACCTCCAGTAGGTTATAAATCTAACCTCTTAGTTTCTTGGCAGTATGATCATTAGGAGATAGATCACCATATGTTTGGTTAAGTTCCTCTTAGAGTTGCTCGATTAATAGGTTAAAATCCTATGGTATCAAACCTGTAGATTGAGTATATGCAAGTATGAGTATACATGTGATTCTTGTTAGAATTAGAGGATAGGAAATTGTTAATCTAAGAAGAACTAAACCTCTGTTATGTTTGATTCCTAAGTAAATTTAGACTAGGACTTATGAATAGGATGGCTTGGTATCTATGTATCAGGTAATATTAAAATAGTGCAGTACAAAGAATTGGTAGCAGTAGTTGGGCTTCTAGTATGTTGTGCAACCACTTGTGCACATCAGGGTACCATAGTAAACTGCATCCGTCCTGTGTCAGTTCAGGGTATCTGGGTATCAATAAATGTTAGGTTGTGATAAGTAAGAATCAGGGTGAATCAATATATGTGTATCAGGATTCGAAGGACATAGGGAAGTAGAAATTGTTTGATTAATATAGTCAGGTTTGGTAGCAGCTACAAGGGTTTGGGAAGTACAAAACAACGTACATGTGTGTACTAGGTGTACCACAGACTTGGATACATGAGTATGTGTCAGGTGGGACATCAATTGTGGGTGCAGTTTGAGTGTACTGTACACATGTGAAGATGGAGGTAGTTCAGTGGTAGATAAAGAATATCAATATGTCAAGGGAAATAAAGAGTAGATAGGAGAAGGCATGTACAAAACTGTATATTATAACAGCAGTTCTTGCAAACGTGGGTGTTGATGTGCTAAATATGGGTATCAATGGAAGGAACCATACTAATAGCAGGGTAGGCATTAATCTGTGTAGAGGAGTGGTAGTTTTGTGTGTGGGTTATCAGACAAGTTAGGAGGCTACTTAGGTGTCTGGGTACTGTAAACTGGGCAGATGATGTTGAGATAACAGGGTGCATAACAGAGGGTTAGGACAAGCCAGTATGGCACCAAGGAACCTGGGTACATACAGATTTATGTAAGGCAATTAGTTGTGTGACAAAGCTTAGGAATAGGGATAGCAGTTACACCCAAATACACATTACTGTACCCTCTAACCTTTGATACAACCTCCAACAGCCCAAATATACAAACCTCAAACAGATGTCTATGGGTATCTAGAACTAAGGGAGATTTTCTGTGGGGTAGAGGTGAGTATTAGCCATAGTTAAGGGTACAGCCAAACCAGTAGCATAGCAAGGTTGTACCAAGGGACTGCAATAGAGGATTCATCATCTGCAGTTGCAGTAGGATAAATATACAGGATGCAAATTACAAGAAAAATGCAAGTGTTGCAGCAAAGGCAAGAGCAACAACTGCATTAACAACAGTATAAGTTACAAATAGCAGCTATAGGTTTAATTTGGGGGCCAGGTAGGAATAATAGATTAGTGGTAGCATCTAGGAGTGTATCAAATTTATGGGTTTAGTGAATGTAGGAATGTGGGAATAGTAGAGGCAATGGTGTACCAAGTTTTCAGTTTTGTGTGTAATGTAGGGTAATAGATGTGTGTGTATGTGTGACATAAATATAGGAAGAGTCAATATCTTAGGTGTATGTATGCTAAACTGGTGTGTGTCAAGTAGGTATCTTAGGGTAGGTACTATATAAGTAGTGTATCATAGGTGTCAAGATACCAAGTGTCATGAATGGTTAGTATCTAGTGACATGGGTATTTGGATAGGTGTGGTGTATTTGGATAGGTCTATCCTAGTATCGAGAATTGGTAACCCAAGATACATACCCTTGTGTAAATATATAGATATAAGTTTGGCATACCAAGTAGGTGTTATTGAACCTAGAAGTAATAAGTAAATAGATAGGATTGACTTTCATTTCAAATCATTTATTGATATTTCAAATTAATAAAATAGGTTTCTTGGACTCGGACTCAGAACCTGACCCGTATCATCAGCTCAAGACGACAGGCAAGTATATTCTCTGATAGTTTTTATGCTTGATAATTCCTATGATTCATGTTTGTAGTATTGTTTTACATTGATTCCATGTTTTGATTCTTGACACGATGGTTACATGAGTAGTATTAAGGATTCATTATTTCCTTAGTAGACTGGCTTACAAGCATCATTTTTCTTAATGGTATCACTCACTACAACAAAAAGACCTATTAATGACGTTTGATAAGTGGTTTTCATGACAGCTGATGTGGAAGCGTCATCAAAGTTTAGCAAGACTAGAATCTATGACGGTTTACATTAAAAATGTTATTGATAGTGCTCTAGTGATACGAGCGTTATAAAAAAAGTACGAAAATTTAAGTCGAAACCTCGACTCCCCCGCAATTCTTCCGCACTTAAGAAAAATTATAAACCCTCTCTCTTTCTCCTTCTCCTTCTTCTCCGGCTCCCCAACTCCCCTCATCCCACTCCCCGCTCCCCAACTCCCCTCAGCCCGCTCCCCGCTCCCCAACTTCCTCAGCCCGTTCCTCGCCTCCCTCGGTTACAGACTCCACCGCAGAGGGAAGGTTGTCACCGGCGTAGCCTTCACCACCGGTTTGTCCAAAAATCTCGATCATTGCTTATTTTATTCCCTAAATTCTGCCTCGACATGATTTTAGTAAAATCTCCTAATTTTTGACAACCATACATGCATCCATCTCTCCAAAATTAGGGTTCTTTTAGGGTTTTTCGACGTCTCCGTCCACGTCGGCGATGATCCGAAAATGGCTGCATCATTGTTGACTTCTCTTGATTAAGTGAGTGATTTTGATTTGGATTTTTTCCCTAAAAAATTTTTTTGTTGGGAATTGTTCTATGTGCGATTCGTTGTTCGATGAAATAATTGTAAGTACCAAATGCTTGTGTTCTTTGATTTTTTTTCTGTTTGTTCTTGTTTAAGGGAGTGTAATTGCATTTGGGGAGCCGAGTCCGAAGCCTCTCCACAGTCACAGCCGCGACCCGACGAGGTGCTGTACGTGCATGCGAGCCGAGTCCGAAGCCTCCCTTCGGATTCTGACACTAAATTCTGGGGTATAAATTCTAAACTCTTGATTGATTTCACTTTCTGGGTTTATTTTGTTCGTCGATGATGTTGTTGGATCTCGATCCCTACATAAAAAGGGTTTCGATCGACTGATACGCGTTGGGTTCGATTTTGGCTTCACAATCCTACGATTGCCTTTGTTTGTGAAGCACGAATGATCTTTAGATCATGTTCGGTTCTTTACTTGCTGTTGGATCATTTTCGGTTTCGGGTTACCTAGCTGTTGTTGGAATTATTTGTGATGCATGTATTGTTGGTTTGGGTTTCTTGTATAAATTGTTGCTTGGGTTCTCCTTCCTATACTTGTTGTGGGATGTTGGTTTAGATTTTTCTTATTATATATGTTGGGTTGGGAAAGATTTCTTTGCTGTAGGAGATGTTTTGCTATTTGGATTAAAATTGTTGGTTGGGTATCTATTATGCATGATGGGTTTAACTTGGTACTGTGGGTGTTTTTGTTGGAAGATTTTCGATATAAATCACATGCGGGTATATATTAGTTGGGAGTATTTGTATTTCGGGATTGACATCTCCATTAGCATGCATGCGTCGTTGATTTTAGGACTACGTCCACTATGCCATGCCTGGATGTTTTACTTTATTTATCGGTTTCGGTTTTTATTAGAGTACTCTGATACTCTTGGTGATGGTCGTTCGACCAAATGAACCAAAGTGTTGCAGATCATATCGGATACACTAGCTCCGTGTCGGGACGTGTCCTATACGTGTTATGGCACGTTAGTACAGCAGATGATGATTGATCCTTGTCTGAGACATCTTATATATCTCATTTCGTTTCTTGTCGTTGGTCATAATTTTTATGTTGGTACTGTTGGGTTGTTCATTCTGGGTGCAGATACGCTCGTATTTGTATGAGTCGATACTGGACACGCATGTGAGGATACCTTCGTGTCGATGATGTAGCCTCTCCACAGTTGCAGCCGCGACCCGGCGAGGTGCTGTGCGTGCCTGCGAGCCGAGTCCGAAGCCTTTCTTCGGATTATGATACTAAATTCTGGGGTATAAATTCTAAACTCTTGATTGATTTCAGTTTCTGGGTTTATTTTATTTGTTGATGATGTTGTTGGATCTCGATCCCTACATAAAAAGAGTTTCGATCGACTGATACGTGTTGGGTTCAATTTTGGCTTGACGATCCTACGATTGTCTTTCTTTGTGAAGCGCGAATGATCTTTAGATCATGTTCAGTTCTTTACTTGCTGTTGGATCATTTTCGGTTTCGGGTTACCTAGATGATGTTGGAATTATTTGTGATGCATGTATTGTTGGTTTGGGTTTTTTGTATAAATTGTTTCTTAGGTTCTCCTTCCTATACTTGCTGTGGGATGTTGGTTTAGGTTTTTCTTATTATACATGTTGGGTTGGGAAAGATTTTTTTGCTGTAGGAGATGTTTTGCTATTTGGATTAAAATTGTTGGTTGGGTATCTATTATGCATGATGGGTTTAACTTGGTACTGTGGGTATTTTTGTTGGGAGTTTTTCGATATAAATCACATGCGGGTATATATTAGTTGGGAGTATTTCTATTTCGGGATTGACATCTCCATTAGCATGCATGCATCATTGATTTTGGGACTACGTCCACTATGCCATGCCTGGATGTTTTACTTTATTTGTCAGTTTCGGTTTTTATTAGAGTACTCTGATACTCTTGGTGATGGTCGTTCGACCAAATGAACCAAAGCGTTGTAGATCGTATCGGATACACTGGCTCCGTATCGAGACGTGTCCTATACGTGTTATGGCATGCTAGTACAGCAGATGATGATTGATCCTTATCTGAGACATCTTATATATCTCATTTCGTTTCTTGTCGTTAGTCGTAGTTTGTATGTTGGTACTGTTGGGTTGTTCATTCTGGGTGCAGATATGCTCGTGTTTGTACGAGTCGATACTGGACACGGATATGAGGATACCTTCATGTCGATGATGTAGCCTCTCCACAGTTGCAGCCGCGACCTGGCGAGGCATTGTGCATGCCTGCGAGCCGAGTCCGAAGGCTCCCTTCGGATTCCGACACCAAATTCTGGAGTATAAATTCTAAACACTTGAGTGATTTTAGTTTTTGGGTTTATTTTGTTTGTCGATGATGTTGTTGGATCTCGATCCCTACATAAAAAGGGTTTTGATCGACTGTTACGTGTTGGGTTCGATTTTGGCTTGACGATCCTATGATTGTCTTTGTTTGTGAAGCAGGAATAATCTTTAGATCATGTTCGGTTCTTTACTTGTTGTTGGATCATTTTCGATTTCGGGTTACCTAGCTGCTGTTGGAATTATTTGTGATACATGCATTATTGGTTTGGGTTTCTTGTATAATTTGTTGCTTGGGTTCTCCTTCCTATACTTGTTGTGGGATGTTGGTTTAGGTTTTCCCTATTATACATGTTGGGTTGGAAAAGATTTCTTTGCTGTAGGAGATGTTTTGCTATTTGGATTAAAATTGTTGGTTGGGTATCTATTATGCATGATGGGTTTAACTTGGTACTGTGGGTGTTTTTGTTGGGAGCTTTTCGATATAAATCTTATGTGGGTATATATTAGTTGGGAGTATTTCTATTTCGGGAATGACATCTCCATTAGCATGCCTGCATCGTTAATTTTGGGACTACGTCCACTATGCCATGTCTAGATGTTTTACTTTATTTGTCGGTTTTGGTTTTTATTAGAGTACTCTGATACTCTTGGTTTTTCGATATAAATCACAGACTCTAAAATTGACAGACTCTAAAAGTAAGGGTTTTGCTTTCTTTTTCAGGGTTTGTTATACGTACATGTGCTATGGACAGTCTTCATGTGACCAAGTTGAAGCGTTATAAGTGTGCTTCTTCGCTACAGTATCTGTGAGATTTTTGATGTCGATAGTTTTGATGTAGCTAAAGTGTACTCTATATTGGATACTCTATATATTTTGAGAAGATGTATATAATAAAATGGAGAAATGTAGAATGGTAGCTAAAGTACTCTATTTTGAGACAATGAAATGGAGAATGGTACTTTATATTACATTTCAATACTTTGTTGTGAATATGGTTCAAAGTGGTTGATTTCGAATTGAATTGAGCAGCGTTTGGAATGTCATGCAGTATAGAGCGTTATAAATGTGATACAACGACCATATACAACGGTTTTTCATAACTATCCATAACGCTTTGAAAATAAAACGTAGCAGAAATTCAACCTATTAATGACGGTTTTGGATGAATTATCTATAACGCTTTTAAAAATATTTATAACACCCGATTTCATAACGCTTGGACTGAGAAAAAAAGCGTCATAGTTTACAATTAATGACGCTTTTTAGCCGTCATTAAAAGGTATTTTTGTTGTAGTGACTAGTCTTATATCTTGATTTACATGTCGAAAACTTGGATCCACTAGTATTAGTTGTAGTTCCCCGTCCCGCTCAGTCAATCGGAGGGATCGAAACGTCGACGGCGTTCGGTCTTAGCCTTGCAACGGCTACTGGAAGACATCGCTCGGTCGAGGCGACCGCTCGCTCAGGTGGGGTAGTTTCGGTGAACTTGCCTCATCTTTGCCTTCACATAATAATACGCATGTTTTCAACTTGCACAAGTAGGCTTAATAATAAAAGAGACGAATCCACATAGCTAAGAGAATAATACCGACGGGTCGAAATGAGTTAGAATATGGAATGGTCCAACGGTCGGCTTAGAGTTGGTGCACGGCGTGCTTTGAAAATGACACTCGGTCCTTCGTCCCGTGGCTTGGGAGAAGGAATGTTGGTCTTCGGTGCAAAAGCTAAGAGTTAGCCTAAGCCATAGGCGTCGCCCACATGAACGCTTGATAAAGCGTGCACGGTTCCATTATGCAAGGCTTGGCATAGCCTTTGCTCGTCCCTTGGGTTAAGTTGTAGGCTTGAGTGAGTCAGACAAAGTTATGTCGGTCGACCTAAGTCATTCCAAGTGCTGTCCCGCTCATTATGCGGTTGTCAAGTTAAATAGTCCCACAATCCCAAGGCCCGTCATAGGAGGTAGGGCTTGGGCGACAGCGTCGCATAGAGTTCAAATTGGCTTAAGGCACGATGCACGGACTTAGTTTTTAAGGCAATGACTATAAATGATTCAAAGTGAGTTTGAGAAAGGACTATCAAATAGGCGTTCATGAGTTGAACCAAATGATAGGATAACAAGGAAGGAATGCTCGCGACCGTGGGTCGTCGATGTGTCTCAAGGAAGGAATGATCGCGATCGTGGGTCGTCGAGGGGTCTCAAGGATAGAAGTCTTGGTTTTGGTAGAGGAATGACTGTGTGAGACGTCAGTTTGTGTCGAGTCTTGCATGGTCATTTGACAACTTGTCGACAAGGGCGATGAACCCTCGAGCGATAACCCCTGGGCCATGGGGGCCGACTCGGCCTAGGAGGGAACAGGGTATAGTCGTGCGTAAGGTTTTAGCACAGGTTAAGCGGGGACTTACGACGGGGCTAGCTACTTGTGTCGAAAGGATCCCGATTAACAAAACTATACGTCAAGGTACAGCTTGTGATGCTGGTGGCCAAGTTCATATAGATGTCGGCAAATAGCGGCTAACCGCATGTATGCCTTTGGATTGAGTCGAGTTGAAGGAGTGTACAGTTAGAACATAAAGTTTGGGCCTAAGATTGGGTTTCAACATAGGCGTCGTGCTTCGGCACGAGATGTGGCGTCGAGTCTTAAGTGTTGACATGTGAGTTGCATAAGTTGGTTGAGTTGTTGAGTTTAAGTCAGGAAACCGTCGCAAGGCAAAGTTGTTTAAGTGACACTAAGATTCACAAGTCTTGTTTGGGTCAGTTGGTGGTCAAAGTAGCAAGGGCCGCAAGGCGGCAATATGATTGAGTATCACTGAGTTGCGAGGCACGGCCTCAGCAAGGGTTCGTAGTACTGTCACACGGAAATGGAGCTTAATCGCGTAGTTGCGTCTCTGATTTTAAGCCGTAAGGCAAACACGACTCGATAGGTTAACGTTGTTGGCACGAGAAGAGTCTTGAGGCAAGGTATGAGTTAACATTGTCATTACAAGCACGTGATGGTCTAGAGACACGGAATAAGCCAAGGCGTCGGTCATAAAACTGATCCTAAGGCAAGACTAGAAAGACAATTGATAAAAGAGACTATGTTGCACAAAAGTAAATCAAACGTGCGGGTTTTGTATGGGTGGGCGAGGAGCTCATTCCACTAGTACAGTTGAGTACTGACACCCACATAGTTTACATGTGCAGGCACAGGTAGAAGCTCGTGGCACGGAGCTCGCTTGGATGCGTCGAGGCATGGAGTTCCTTGGCGATTCGAAGCGTGCGGCCGCATGGAGTCAAGACTTATATAGGACATAATGTATGGACATCGCCTTCCGAAGCTTCTGCTGGATCGAGCATTTGTATTGAGAGATAAGAGAGAGCAGAGTGAACTTGTAAATGTGAGGAGAGTGAGCTTGAGTGATTGTAATTTGGTCTTGCGCCCACAAATATAACCTTGTATTTAATATCAATAAAGAGTTTCTTTTGAATGACTTGTGTTCATGTGTTTGCTTCAAATTCTGCTGCTATTATTCAATGTCTCTGCTCGGGACTTCTATGCGACGACCCCGTCGCAGCCGCTGAAATCGACCGTTATGGAACCCGCCTTGCACGAGCACAATCTAGGCTCGTGCGGCATCATGCCTTAGCGAGGACGATCGCTCCTACGGGAGCGGGGCGTGACATTAGTCGGGCCAGGAAATACTTTAGTAGACATATGCATATTCTCCAAAACAAGAACCACTCCCACAAGTCCAAACAAGGACGATAGCTCTCGCACACTTCACGCGTGAGATGTTGTATTTACCCATAACCGTTTACATGTCAAAAATGGTATTTCAACACAATAGATAGGTATAAAACTTTTGGTTCATTCCCTACACATTGTTGTTACATGTCTTATTGTTTTATTACTATTCTCACTTACTGCATTGTTTTATTACCATGTTCATCAGTTTTTACTCGATATTTAATACCATGATTCTAGGTTTGTCTATCCATCATGTATTTTATTACTATTTACTGTTTTATAGACTTTATCAATTATTGGAACTTGTGAAACCCGCAATTTTTCCAGAAATTATTATTTAAATATGTGTTAGTTAAATTAAATTTTGAAATTAGTATTATTATTATCAGTTAAAAATGTAAAATTATTCTCAAAGAAATTGAAACTTGGATTTTTGATTGTCAGCCAGTCCCGAAACCGTCTAGAACCCTTAAAAAAAATTTATTGATTAACTTATTAATTAGCTAGTTATTAATATAAATTATTTATTTAGGAAAATGGTATTATTAATAAAATTCTTGGATTTTAGTTTGGTTTGATCCGTCCTAAACCTATTTCGGACTCATCTCGATCCATTTTGGAAATCAAATCCTAATTCGAATTTAACCTTAAAATCCATTAGTTATAATAATTAATTCTAATCCTATTATTAATTCTCTCTCACTCAATTCATTGGTTCACAGCTTTAACTCATCTTTTTTATGAGAAGAGCCGACCGAGCTTCTCTCCGTGGGCAAACGCCCACCGCCGCCGCCGGCGACCGTCGGCCTCCCCGAACGGCCGTTCTCTCATCTCCGTAACCCCCAAACCCTCTCCATCCTATATAAACCCCCTTCTCATCATTCTCCATCAAACCACTCCCCAAACCCTCTTTCTCGAACCCTAACCCCATTTCTGGCGACCTCGCCGCCAAGGCCGTACGTCCCCAGCCTGACCCGTGCGCGTCTCCCAGCGCGACCCTCCGCCCGAGTCCGGTGCCCTCCAGCGCCCCGCTCCCCGCGAGCGCGACACCGCCGGCGTTCCCCGCCGTCCAGGACCGCCCTCGCGCGCCGCCCGACTCCGGCGACCGTGCCACTCCGCCGACCCCTCCCCGAGCGCCGGCCGAGCCTTCTCGGCTGTCCCCGCGGCCGCGGCCGACAAACGCCCCGCCTCCGCGCGCGCCCTCTCCGGCCATCCCGCGGAGCCGCGCCACCCTCCGGCCGGCTGTATTTGGCCGCCGCCGACCCCGTCTCGCCCCTTCTCGCGGTAGCTCTCCCGCGCCCTTTGCCCTTCGGTGCCCCGCAGTGGACCCGCTATCCAGATTTGTCCGCCCGTGCGGTCCTACTCCGACGACCAGCGCTCCCCGCGAGCTTCCCCTCTGGCAGCGTCACCCCGACGCTGACAGCGTCGCTGTCCGCCGACGTCGCTGCTCTTCGCGTCGTCTTTTTCTGGCCAGCGTGCCCTATTGCTGATTTTTCGGCGTTTTCGGCGTTGACGTCGCTGCTGGATTTATTTTATTCTCTTTATATCATCTGAGAGCTCTAGCCGAGCACCCGAGGTATAAATTCTCTGCCCCGTCGCGTTATTTTCGGTAGTCTATGATGATATCGGTTCCCGGTTTCCCCTTCAGAAATCCGGTTAGCTACGTGGTAGTTTCGGTTAGCTACGTTAGCATTTTCTGTGATATTATCTGCTGAGATTTGTATGTTGTTGGTTGATTGCGGGAATCCCGGGTATTTTGGGAAGGTTCTGTGGTTGGAAAAATTGTTTCTGTAGATATATTTTTGGGTTATTCCTGGTTGGAACAATTGCAGGTTTTTGGTTGGCGCATTTTCCAGTTTTGGGTTGCCCCGAAATAGAGGAAATGCTGCCCAAATTTTTACAAAACTTTATTTATTTTGATTTCAAATTGGTTTTTCGGAAAATAAATTTAAAACTGATTTTTGGGCGACGACCGTACCGGTCTGTGGGCCCTAGCGAAATACAAATGCACCGGTCCGACCGGGCGTTGAGGTATTAGCTAGATTTGATGATGGACCGAGTCTGAGACTCCAATTTTTAATTTAAATTATTTTATTTAATGTTTAAGTTATTTATTATAGTTATTTATTTACGGCACATTTTATTTAGTAACTAAATCATTTTCTCTTATTTTATGTAAAAAAAAGAATTGTACAGGGCATAAGCCCATAACTCTAGGATGATTAGCTGTGCCCATGTATTACATAGTGTAGATTTTACTTTCTTTTCTGGGTTGATGTTGATTTTTGGGTGGTTTTGGATTGGATGTATAATCGTAGTTAGAGCGTAATCATATATTTAATTAAGAATTAATTAAATGGATAAAATATTAGTAAGATAACTAGTTCATGATTTGTCACTACAAGAAACTATATTTTTATAGATATATTACAAAAACACAAAGTTTTCCAAAGATAATTGGTTCTTGTTATTATTTTCCAATAATCAAATTAACCGATTTAATCAACGCACGTAGTTGCGACGTAATCGTTAGTTGTAGCTTAATAACAACTAAAACCTGACTAGGACTTGCTACTAGAGATTGCAACAAGCACACTTAGCCTGGTTATACAACGGTTCTAAATCGAGTTCTTAACTGTAGGAACTCGAAGACATACCTGACGTTCCTCCTCGGTACCAACTCATCTCTCCAGTCATTTTCCTAAGGCAAGTATAGTTTGTGTTGGTTTTATAGTTATTTTAATAATCATTTTACTGCAAGTTTAAACCACGATGCAAACACGAAACTCTCTCGGAGAGTACTGACTGCAACTACTGTACTGATTGGGGACTGGGGGAGTAGTGTAATGAGTATGACCACATCCAAAACTGTATACTGACTGTGTTAGCTTACCCCTCATACACACGGGGATAAGCCATATCGTACCAATAGGATACAACTGTACATCCCAAGCCGGTCATATTCATTGCCTATTCAAAACACACTGTTTTACTGCTAAAAACTGGTCATTTCTAAATTATTTAAAAGTGCATAATTCTATTATTTATTTTAACTGTTTAAAATTAGCATGAATTATACTTTGCTCCCTCCTGACTGGAGAACCAACATTTTAGGTATCACTGATGAGGCTTTATTCCGCAATCCCAAGACGAGGATTTCGAGACTGATGAGCTGTTTGCCTAGAGTTTTCTTTTTCTTCTTGATGTATGTAAAAAATGGTTTAAGTTGTATTTTTTATTTCATTGTAAAAGTTTAATAAAGTTTTAAATTTTCGAATGTTGAGTTGTGACAAATATAGTGTTGTTGTATGGTTACCTGCTACTGAACAGCTTACTGCCGCCATCTCAACAACGGTACAGGCTGGGCATGATCTGATTCGACCCAAGAAATTGGGACCGGGTCGTGACATATTTTTAGTGGTGGCCCATGCAGGTCAATCAGAACAACAACTTAGGAAAACATATTTAGAAACAATTAGAACACTAGAACATCAAGTTGTCGCAACGTAGGTCCGAATTATATAAATAAATATTTTTGTTTGATTATAGACTGGTAGGATACCTTGCTTATGTTTGCATCCCAAACCTTCCAGAGAATGACCATTGACAAGACCAATCCTGCTGGCGATGAGGTGTCATCTCCGGATCATACCCCATCTCCTCAACCAAGTCCAGGGTCTTTTTCCTCGCGGCTGATTGACCGGCCCCATAGTGCATCCAGTGAAGTTTTCACTACACTGGCGATTCCTATCTCTTCTCAAACTTGCATTTCCTTGGTGGAGTACCCATTCCTGTTGCTCCACCAGTACCAGCAAACACTTCTCAAATGGTTATCCTATTTCAAGAAATCCTGGAGTTCCAGAAAGCTCAAGATGAAGCCCAGCAGGAACAGATGAATATCACGAGAGAAGACATGAAGAACGTTAATGTTGTAGCCTTAGTTATCTCCAACCAAGTTGAAGCAGAACCTCGTCCTAGGAGGAATACCCCTGAATCTAGAAGATATTTGGGCCCTATCAAGTACTCTACTTTTCGGCAGTCTTGTCGTAGGAGGCTATTGGCTTGTGACTACTGCAAGAGGCCTAGTCATCAGGCCGTTAGTTGCCGCAAGAGATTGGGACAATGTTTGGCATGTGGATCTGCTGAACATCGGGTAAAGGATTGCCCCTTATCTTTCCATCATACCAGAATACCTATCCCAGCAACACCTGTTAGGCCACAACCTAGGGACTCTCTTTCTATCCAACAGACCCTGCCTCCTACAATAAGGCATGATGCATACTCGAGGTTCATAGAAGATGAAGCAGTTGGAGGCTGCTCATGCAAGAGCCAGAACCATGAAGAATAGTACCTAGGACTGCTGAATAGCATTATCTATTTTGGAAGTTGTAACAGGATGTCCTTAGATCAATTATAAGAGTTTTTGCTGAAATTCTCCACATGAATAAAAATTCTTAGTTACACCTTTATGGCAGATGTTTTCCCTGATAGTCTCCCCAGATTATCCCAGATCTAGACACAGGATTCACCCCTTACCTAGTCCCTGGCTCTTTTCTTAATTCTAAAGGATGTTACAGAGTCAACCCGAAGGTGGCCAAGAAGATGAAGGACTAGATCAATGAAGGCTCTAGGATTTATTCAGGGTGGAATTTCACCTTAGGGAACACCTATCTTGTTTTTGCCCAAGAAGGATGGAACAACGGATATGCATCGATTACCAGACACTAAAGAACAAGTACCCTCTGCCCGGATTGAGGATCTGTTTGATCTGTTTGTGTGGAGTTAGGGTGTTTCGAAGTTTGATTTAAGATCTGACTACCATCAAATCAAAGTCAGAATGGAGGACATTTCCAAGACGGCGTTCAAACACCAAGTATGGGTAGTTTTCTTTGGTCATGACGACGGACTGACAAATGCTCCTGCTGTGTTCATGAATCTTATGAACAGAGTTTTTCATGAGTATTTGAATCAGTTTATCTTCTCCATAGATAACATTCTGATATTTGAAGACTGAAGAAGAGCATGAAGAACATCTGAGGAAGTTTTGGAAACTTTGAGGAAAAAGAAGTTTTATGGTAAGTTACCTGAACGTGGATTTTCTTTGACAAGGTAGACTTTTGGCCATGTCGTCAAGAGAAGAAATTTTGATAGCTGCTGTTGAAGAGTGGTATACCCCAAGTTCAATTCGGAAGTTTCTTGAACTTGGCCGGCTACTATCAGAAGTTCGTGAAGGACTTCGCCAAGATTGCTGAGCCGATGACGAAGCTCACTTGGAAGAATGAAGAGTTTATCTGAACGAAAGTTTGCCAGGCGGCATTGAGGAGCTGAAGAAGAGACTTACCACTACACCAATCCTTGCGCTACCCGCAGGAACCGGTGGGTTCTCAATTTACAGTAATACCTCTGGAAAAGGACTGGGCTGTGTTCTTCAACAACATGGGAAAGTAATTGCTTACACATATAGGCAACTACAGACTCATGAGAAGAATTATCCTACACCTAATTTGAAATTTACTGCAATTATCTTTACTTTGAAGCTATGGAAGCATGATTTTTATGGAAAGAGAGTGAAAATATATACGAACTACAAAAGTCTGAAATATGTCTTCACTCGGAAAGGGCTGAATGTTAGACTGAGAAGATGGCTGAAGCAGATGAAGGATTTCGACATCAACCTGCAGTACCATTCAGGTAAGGCTAATGTGATCGCTGATACACTTAGTCGATACCCAGTGGCGATGTTCTTAACCAAGGAGTGGCACCTACAAGAAGACGTCGAGAAGCTTGGACTGGAAGTTATACTACCTGGAGATAGAAGGACGGAGTTGGATGCTGATTCAGTATTGATGAAGTTCGAGGCTGATGGACAAAATCAAGAGGACGTAGTTTCAAAACGAGGCATTTTGCAGGCTTAGAGATTAAGTGTTGGCAGGAACACTTGAGGATTTCTAAATTGATCAGCAGTGGAACTCTGAAGAATGGTACGAGACTTTGCGTATCGGCTGACAAACGGAGGAACGAGTTGATGAAAGAAATGCACCAGTCACAGTATTCCATATATTCAGGAGATAATAAGATGTATCGGAATATGCCTCCATTGATTGGTGTTATGGAATAAAGAAGGGCAATTCCAGGTATGGGATTAGATGTAAATTTGTCAATCTGAGGAATTTAGCAAGAGAACAACCAGTTTGTTGCAGCCGCTGGACAATTCGAAGTGGAAGTAGAAGCATATAACAATGAACTTTGAGTAAGGTTTGTCTTGTTCCTAAGGAGGGAAGGGCACCAATTGGATTATAGTGGACCGATTGACTAAGTCAGCACACTTTATTCCCTTCAAGGTTAGTTTATTCACCGGGAAGTTGGCAGCATTGTACGAGAGGCACCCCTACCGGATTTATGGAGTACAAACCGGCGGACAATCAAAGAAGATAATCCAGACGCTTGAAGATATGTTAGATCTTGTGTTTTGGAAATTGGAGGATCTTGGAGAAGATCATTTAAAATTGGTAGAGTTTCCTTACAACAATTACCAAGTTAGCATCGTCAATCAGTGGAGTTTGAAGAAGGAGATAGCGTCTTTTGTAAAAGTTTTCTCCTACCAGAGGAACAATCAGTTTTGACGGAGCTGAAGTTGAGCCAGGTACATCAGGCCATTTGAAGTTTTAAGACGAGTTGGAAGTAGCGTACCAGTTAACTCTACCAGCTAATCTTGAGAGTGTGCAACGTCTTCTACGTCATAGCTCAGACACTACATTCCGGATCCGAGTCCCATATTGGATAATTCAGAGCTGAAGATTGGACTCAACCTTTCAGAGCCAGAGAAACCAGTTGCAAGCGTAGTCAGAGGTGAGAAGAAGATCAGATTTTGAGCCATTATTTAAACTCCTACTTCTTATCTTTTCGTTCTAAACTTGACTGATGCTGCTAAATTAGCCTAGTTTTGCAAGCTATCTTTTTGTCAAGCTTGATCATGACGGTATTTTATTGGGTGCACCACTAATATATTGTCTAATCAGGACCGGTGCATGATGGTCTGATCAACCTCGTGTACTTTGGTTCGCTTTTGTATTTTCTGCATAGATGATTTCATAATTAAAATTGGTCCCTAAACGTCTCATCCACGACTGCTTTAACAAATCTTATTGTTTGGATTTGAAATGCGGGAGTAGTACCCGTATTTGGTTGATGCTTGAGGTAATTTCTAAACCTTGTTTCCTGTTAAATTTCGAGGACAAAATTTTCTAAGGAGGGAAGGTTGTAAAATCCGCAATTTTTCCAAAAATTATTATTTAAATATGTGTCAGTTAAATTAAATTTTGAAATTAGTATTATTATTATCAGTTAAAAATGTAAAATTATTCTCAAAGAAATTGAAACTTGGATTTTTGATTGTCAGCCAGTCCCGAAACCGTCTAGAACCCTTAAAAAAAATTTATTGATTAACTTATTAATTAGCTAGTTATTAATATAAATTATTTATTTAGGAAAATGGTATTATTAATAAAATTCCTGGATTTTAGTTTGGTTTGATCCGTCCCAAACCTATTTCGGGCTCATCTCGATCCATTTTGGAAATCAAATCCTAATTCGAATTTAACCTTAAAATCCATTAGTTATAATAATTAATTCTAATCCTATTATTAATTCTCTCTCACTCAATTCATTGGTTCACAGCTTTAACCCATCTTCTTTATGAGAAGAGCCGACCGAGCTTCTCTCCGTGGGCAAACGCCCACCGCCGCCGCCGGCGACCGTCGGCCTCCCCGAACGGCCGTCCTCTCATCTCCGTAACCCCCAAACCCTCTCCATCCTATATAAACCCCCTTCTCATCATTCTCCATCAAACCACTCCCCAAACCCTCTTTCTCGAACCCTAACCCCCATTTCCGGCGACCTCGCCGCCAAGGCCGCACGCCCCCAGCCTGACCCGTGCGCGTCTCCCAGCGCGACCCTCCGCCCGAGTCCGGCGCCCTCCAGTGCCCCGCTCCCCGCGAGCGCGACACCGCCGGCGTTCCCCGCCGTCCAGGACCGCCCTCGCGCGTCGCCCGACTCCGGCGACCGCGCCACTCTGCCGACCCCTCCCCGAGCGCCGGCCGAGCCTTCTCGGCTGTCCCCGCGGCCGAGTCCGACAAACGCCCCGCCTCCGCGCGCGCCCTCCCCGGCCATCCCGCGGAGCCGCGCCACCCTCCGGCCGGCTGTATTTGGCCGCCGCCGACCCCGTCTCGCCCCTTCTTGTGGCAGCTCTCCCGCGCCCTTTGCCCTTCGGCACCCCGCAGCGGACCCGCTGTCCAGATTTGTCCGCCCGCGCGGTCCTACTCCGACGACCAGCGCTCCCCGTGAGCTTCCCCTCTGGCAGCGTCACCCCGACGCTGACAACGTCGCTGTCCGCCGACGTCGCTGCTCTTCGCGTCGTCTTTTTCTGGCCAGCGTGCCCTATTGCTAATTTTTTGGCGTTTTCGGCGTTGACGTCACTACTGGATTTATTTTATTCTCTTTATATCATCTGAGAGCTCTAGCCGAGCACCCGAGGTATAAATTCTCTGCCCCGTCGCGTTATTTTCGGTAGTCTATGATGATATCGGTTCCCGGTTTTCCATTCGGAAATTCGGTTAGCTATGTGGTAGTTTCGGTTAGCTACGTTAGCATTTTCTGTGATATTGTCTGCTAAGATTTGTATGTTGTTGGTTGATTGCGGGAATCCCGGGTATTTCGGGAAGGTTCTGTGGTTGGAAAAATTATTTCTGTGGATATATTTTTGGGTTATTCCTGGTTGGAACAATTGCAGGTTTTTGGTTGGCGCATTTCCCAGTTTTGGGTTGCCCCGAAATAGAGGAAATGCTGCCCAAATTTTTACAAAACTTTATTTATTTTGATTTCAAATTGGTTTTTTCGGAAAATAAATTTAAAACTGATTTTTGAGCGACGACCGTACCGGTCTGTGGGCCCTAGCAAAATGCAAACGCACCGGTCCGATCGGGCGTTGAGGTATTAGCTAGATTTGATGATGGACCGAGTCTGAGACTCCAATTTTTAATTTAAATTATTTTATTTAATGTTTAAGTTATTTATTATAGTTATTTATTTACGGCACATTTTATTTAGTAACTAAATCATTTTCTCTTATTTTATGTAAAAAAAAGAATTGTACAGGGCATAAGCCCATAACTCTAGGATGATTAGCTGTGCCCATGTATTGCATAGTGTAGATTTTACTTTCTTTTCTGGGTTGATGTTGATTTTTGGGTGATTTTGGATTGGATGTATAATCGTATTTAGAGCGTAATCATATATTTAATTAAGAATTAATTAAATGGATAAAATATTAGTAAGATAACTAGTTCATGATTTGTCACTGCAAGAAACTATATTTTTATAGATATATTACAAAAACACAAAGTTTTCCAAAGATAATTGGTTCTTGTTATTATTTTCCAATAATCAAATTAACCGGTTTAATCAACGCACGTAGTTGCGACGTAATCGTTAGTTGTAGCTTAATAACAACTAAAACCTGACTAGGACTTGCTACTAGAGATTGCAACAAGCACACTTAGCCTGGTTATACAACGGTTCAAAATCGAGTTCTTAACTGTAGGAACTCGAAGACATACCTGACGTTCCTCCTCGGTACCAACTCATCTCTCCAGTCATTTTCCTAAGGCAAGTATAGTTTGTGTTGGTTTTACAGTTATTTTAATAATCGTTTTACTGCAAGTTTAAACCACGATGCAAACACGAAACTCTCTCGGAGAGTACTGACTGCAACTACTGTACTGATTGGAGACTGGGGGAGTAGTGTAATGAGTATGACCACATCCAAAACTGTATACTGACTGTGTTAGCTTACCCCTCATACACACGGAGATAAGCCATATCGTATCAATAGGATAAAACTGTACATCCCAAGCCGGTCATATTCATTGCCTATTCAAAACACACTGTTTTACTGCTGAAAACTGGTCATTTCTAAATTGTTTAAAAGTGCATAATTCTATTATTTATTTTAACTGTTTAAAATTAGCATGAATTATACTTTGCTCCCTCCTGACTGGAGAACCAATATTTTAGGTATCACTGATGAGGCTTTGTTCCGCGATCCCAAGACGAGGATTTCGAGACTGATGAGCTGTTTGCCTAGAGTTTTCTTTTCCTTCTTGATGTATGTAGAAAATGGTTTAAGTTGTATTTTTCATTTTATTATAAAAGTTTAATAAAGTTTTAAATTTCTGAATGTTGAGTTGTGACAAATATAGTGTTGTTGTATGGTTACCTGCTACTGAACAGCTTACTGCCGCCGTCTCAACAACGGTGCAGGCTGGGCATGATCTGATTCGACCCAAGAAATTGGGATCGGGTCGTGACAGAACTGCTGTTAGAGATGTATTCCTTCCATCCTGACTGGATGATATTTTTCAGAAAATGAGCTCGATGACATGTGTCCTAACCATTACGAAGCACAGGAGAACCATAGAGTGGACCCAACAGAAATATAGCTTGCTGAAATTCTAGAAATAGCCTAGTCAGTTAAATTTGTAGATGATCGGATTTGTCTCCAGATTTAGTTGATTATTTGACTTTTGGACCATGTAGTTATTCTCTGGAATTCAGTTATTTCTTTAAATGAAAGACTATTATTTCTTCATTATATTCTATTTGTGCGACTCTTTGTTTAGAACTGTGATTGAGTAGTATTGGATTTGTTATATGTTATTGTCCTCTTAAGTGGAGTTGAATATATATATATTGTGTGAGTTGTTCATCATATTGTTATTATACAACGTTATACCGCTAACATTGCGGTTTTGGTTGGGCGTGCACGTCTCATGCCCAAATTCTGGGTGCGGATCATGACACGAAGGCAACAGTCCATCTCATCTATGCACAGTATAAACTTGTCCAATTTTCTCTTCTCTCTTCTTTCAGAACTTGATTTTTTTTTGGGAGGGGGGGGGGGGCGATTGTTTACAACTAATGCTGTAGTAAAGAAAAATCAAGTCCAAACATTTCTTCTCCTTCAATGTACATGTGTACATTGGAAATTATTTTGCTCCAACGGCTAGCTTGTAGGAGTATTGATTTCATTTTTAATTCACTAAATCCTATTCATTGCTATTTATTTTATTTTTTAATTCTTGAAATCATATTCATCGCTATTGATTTCATTTTAGTTCCTTATTGTTAATTTCATTTAATCCCATTCATTTCTCTTAGATATGTGCCTACACTATATATACTCACATATTCATTTGTTGTTGGGACATGAAAATTTTTCATTCATTAAAATCTCTCCCTCTCTTTTCACATTTATGTTCATTCTTTTTTGTGCTCTGGGGAAGGGCTAAGTCATGGTCAATCTTACCGAGTTGTGTGCGACGACGGGATACCGGTAGAGCGAGGGTTTTACTACTAGGAGCATTCGAAAAAGCCTGCATATAGACTCGGATTAACTCTTAGGACAGTGCTTCGTACGCGACTTTCCCGGAGGTCGGTAACCCTTTTTTTATTTCATTTACAGATTATTAAAGGAAAAAAGTAAATATTACCAACATAACTTCAGTCGGACTTTCCATGTATCTACTGATGAGACTCACGGCATGCATCATATCAGGTCTAGTAGCCGTTAAGTACATGAGGCTGCCCACAATTTGTTTGTAAAAAGTGATGTCAATTTTCTTTCCTTCAGGATTCTTCAATAGCTTCAATCCATATTCAGTTGGAGTAGAGACAGAATTGCAATTCTTCATCTCAAATATGTCCAAAATCATTTGAGCATTTTTTTTTTGTGATATAAAAACTCCTGCAGCAGTTTGCTCTACTTAGATTTCCTAAAAAATAATGCATCAATCCAAGGTCACTCATATCAAACTCTTTCATCATGGATTGCTTAAATGCATCTATCATTCGCCTTATCATTTTCGGTGTAAATCACATCATCTACATATAGGCACACACTTAGAAATTTACCTCCATCCCCATTTTTAGTGAATAGTGTGCGCTCATATGGACATCTATGAAAGCCTTCTTTAGCAAAATAAGCATCTATACAACTATACCAAATCCGAGATGCTTGTTTCAGTCCGTATAATGCGTTATTTAGCCTTTACACCTTCTCCTCATTTCCTTGCTGCACATACCCAGGAGGCTGCTCAATGTACACTAGTTCTTGAAGGTCACCATGTAGGAAAGCGGACTTCACGTTAAGTTGAAAGATGGGCCATAAATTCTGTGCCGCAATGGATACAACCAACCGGATAGTATCCAGTCTTGGCAACCGGAGCAAAAACCTCCTTGTAATCAACATCAAACTCTTGCTTGGAGCTTTTGCCACTAAACACGTGCTTTATGCTTGTCAATCCCTCCTTTCTCATTCAACTTTGTCTTAAAAACCCGAGTTAATTAGTTGTAGCGTCCTATGGTTTGTATGCATTTTGGTAACTGTTTCCGTTGTTTTAAAAACAAAGAACACCCTCCATGGATGCTTAATTTTCTACTCACTTTCTTCTATGCACCAGGGGGTACAACTAATTAACTCTATTAACCAAGGGGGTGTTCTTTGTTTTTAAAACAACGGGGACAGTTACCAAAAGGGGTACAAACTATCGGGGAGTACAACTAATTTAATAAGCCAACACCCCCATCGGCTTCCAGTACTCTCCTCATCCGAAATCTATGGGTGGTTGTGCAAGCAGGCCCAAGGACCTCAAAAGCGAGGCCGAGCTCCCAGTTGACAACATCGTCCTCGTCGAGGAGGTCAAACAAGCAGTGGAAGCAGGGCCCCTTGTCGAGGTTAAGGCAGAAACAAGTGAGAGCACTGGGAATAAGGAGGAGCACTTGGTAGACCTCTCCGAGTCCGAAGCAGAGGAGCCTAAACTGCATGAGGAGGCGACGGCCGAGGAGGAGGAGGCTGTCGTTGCTCCCAAAGTAAGCGAGGAAGTAAAGCAAAAGGAGCCAAAGGAGGAAGCACCCAGTACAGGGGTTAGCAATGAAGTCGCAAAGACTACTCCAACTCCAACTCCAGCACCGAGCGAAGAGAAGATTGCTGCAGTAGAGAGCACCGTTGTAACCGCAGACGAGGCTGAAGAGAAGAAGGAAGAAGTAGCTGCTCCATTGAACTGAATTTGAATGCTGAGAGTGGAGGGAAAGGTCGATGCAGCAATTTTCATTTGATCAGGATCAGTTGTACTATGATCATATCAACCGTCAAAAGCCTGAACGTTAATTTGTCGCGTGTAACAGATATTCTAACGAACCCTCTCAAATTTCCTGTGTTTGTGAAGCTGAGAGAATTGCTAGGAGTTTGCTCCTTTAGGGGGCGTTTGGTACGCGGTATTTTTTTTTTATTCCCGGGAAAATTTAAGATGGGAATCTATTACCACGTTTGTTTGACTTATAAAAAATTTATTCCCGGGAATTATAAATACCCGGGTAAATAGTTTACCCACAAAACATGGGAATTCTATCCCTTGAGAATAGGTGGGTATTTTTTTTTTGCCCGGGAAAAAAAAAAATTGCCTAAATTTTTTTTCTTATTTTTTGATCAATTTTGATTAGTTTTGAACATTTTTTTTCCTTTTTTGTCGTTTTTATCTTTTTTTTGTCATTTTTTGTCGTTATTACCAATTTTTTGTCGTTTTAAGCAATTTTTTGTCGTTTTTACCCATTTTTTTCACTTTTTGATTATTTTTTGTCGTTTTTATCGCTTTTTTGTCATTTTTTGTCGTTTTTACCAATTTTGTCTTTTTTGTGACCTTTTGATTATTTTTGTCGTTTTTACCCATTTTGTCTTTTTTTGTCACTTTTTGATTATTTTTTGTCGTTTTTACCAATTTTGTCTTTTTTTGTCACTTTTTGATTATTTTTTGTCGTTTTTATCGTTTTTTTGTCATTTTTTGTCGTTTTTACCCATTTTGTCTTTTTTTTGTCACTTTTTGATTATTTTTTGTCGTTTTTATCGCTTTTTTGTCGTTTTTACCAATTTTTTGTCGTTTTAAGCAATTGTCTTTTTTACCCATTTTTTTGTCTTTTTTGTCATTTTTTATTATTTTTTGTCGTTTTTATCGCTTTTTTGTCATTTTTTTCGTCTTTACCCATTTTTGTCGTTTTAAGCAATTTTTTGTCGTTTTTACCCCTTTTTTGTCTTTTTTTGTCACTTTTTGATTATTTTTTGTCATTTTTATCCAATTTTTGTCCTTTTTGTCGCTTTTTTGTCAATTTTTGTCGTTTTAAGCGATTTTTTGTCGTTTTGTAGTTTTTTTTGTTGTTTTTACCGATTTTTCGCTTTTTTTTGTCTTTTTTTCGTTTTTTTTCGCTTTTTGGTCATTTTTACTGATTTTATGTCATTTTTATCATTTTTGTCGCTTTTACCTTTTTTGTCGTTTTTGTCACTTTTGGTTATTTTTTGTCGTTTTAACCGATTTTTGTCGTTTTAACCGATTTTGTGTCCTTTTTTGTCGTTTTTATCGATTATTTTTCGTTTTTTTTCACTTTTTGGTTATTTTTTTGTCGTTTTAACCGATTTTTTGTTATTTTTACCCGATTTTTTTATCGTTTTTAACCGATTTTTTTTGTCGTTTTAACCGATTTTTTTTGTTTTTTGTCGTTTTTGCCACTTTTAGTTTTTTTTGTCGTTTTTACCGATTTTATGTCGTTTTTGTCGTATTTTGGTTATTTTGTCGTTTTTACTCTTTTTTTGTTATTTTTTGTCGTTTATACATTTTTTGTCGCTTTTTGGTCATTTTTGTCGTTTTAACCGATTTTTCGTCGTTTTTTATCGTTTTTGTCGTTTTTTGTTATTTTGTCATTTTTACCGATTTTTTTGTCGTTTTTTACCATTTTTTTTCATTTTACCGTTTTTTATCCTTTTTACCGGTTTTTTTTATATTTGTTCATTTTTTTCGTTATTATTATTTTTTATTTTTTTCCCGGGAATATTTATATTGTCACCAAACATGGGAATGTAATTTTTCCGGGAATTTAATTCCTTGGAATTTGATTTCCGGGAATATAGAATTCCCGGCTATATAGTATTCCGCATACCAAACGCCACTGGGTGACGTTAGTGTTTTTTTATTTCTTTAAACTGATTGTCTGCTGCAGTTTAAGGGAGGGTGTTAAGTTCTATTATTATTCTCTCTGATTTTTTTTGAAATCTAACGCGCACACACGATTGGGAGGCTCGAATCCTGCCGGCCCCTTCGGGTGTCTGCTCTGATACAAAATGTTGAAAATTTAGAAAGCTCAAAAGACAAGGGTTAGAAAGCAATTTTGAACTGTGGTATATTCACGACTGAGATGCAAATATAAATACACGTACATAATACCAAACCAACTAAAAACATGGAATAACTAGTCCCATGAAGAACAGACTCCTAAACAAATGGGATACTCCCAATGACGAGAAATTATGGGTTGGTCCGGCCTCACCACGTGGTACTGGTGAATGGCGAGCCCGGCCACTAATTTTTTGACACTTGGCATAATATTTGGCATAAAAAATTTCAAAAAATTATAAAAAAATATATTTAATATATAGAAATTCACTTGGCATATTAAAAAAAAAAAATTCTTTCAAAAACTTTAAAAAATTTGACCTAGAAAATAAGAGAAATGTAGTGATATAATATATTATGCCAAGTATCAAAAAATTAGTGGTCGGGCTCACCATTCACTATTACCACGTGGTAAGGCCGGACCACCCAATAATTTCTCCCCAATGACCAAGTAAAACAAACTAACTTCCTTGGAATAGGACTCCACAACTCATTATTCAAAAAATCAGAGAATAATAATTAAACTTAACATTATTGGTCCAGCCTATACATGGAGTAACCGGAGGCTACACCCTCGTCATCGTATCAGAGAACGACTTGATCAAGCTTATGCTGATGCTAACTGGCTTTCTCTGTTTCCACTTGCTACTGTGTCTATAGAAAAGAAGATTGGAAGCAGAACTCAATGATCTATTCTCTCTAGAAGAAGCTTTCTGGAAACAACGTAGCAGATGCAAATGGATTTCTGAAGGTGACAGATGTAACATTTAAGTGTTTCCACACATCAGAGCTTCCAACAGAAAGCGTTTGAATGGTATCCACACTCTAAAACAGGCAGATGGTTCTTGGTGACTACCAATAACAAAAGCAATGCTCTCACCTTGATTGATCCTTTCAGGAACATCTTCCAGGAAGAAGATACTCAACCACTGGATCCAACATTCTCTATATCATCCAATCCGACCACCGAGGAGGAAGACAAGAATCTATGTCTCATTCCATCCAATGATGAGATAGAACAACAGTTAAGCAAATGAGACCCTTCAAAGCTCCTGGTCCAGATGGATATCCTGCAGCGTTCTACCAAAAAAGCTGGAACATTGTTGGTACGGATCTTACATTAATGATTCAAAAAAATCTCACTTCCGAATCCTTACCACCAAACATCAATCACACACACCTTGTTCTTATCCCAAAGAAAACATGTCCTGAAACTCCTATCGACTTCAGGCCTATATCCCTTTGTAATGTTGCTTATAAATCATTCTCCAAAAAATCTGAACTGCCAGACTTGGGCCTTTGCTTAACAAACTAATTTCACACACACAGAATGCCTTTGTGCCTGGGAGGAATAGCTCTGATAATATTATTATTGCACAAGAACTCGTTCATTCCATGAATCAGTCCTCTAATAGGAAGAAAAGGTTTCGCTTTAAAAATCGACATGTCCAAGGCCTATGATCGATTGTCGTGGTCCTTCATTAAGACTTGCCTTAATGCTCTTTTTTTATCATGATTAATGGGAAACCTGGAGGCTTATTCAAACCTTGTAGAGGCATTAGGCAGGGATGTCCCCTATCCCCCTATAGTTTCATAATATGTACTGAAATTCTTTCATGTCTCTTCTACGAAGAGACAATCTCTCCTACGGCATGAGAATTAACCGGTACACTCCATCCGTGTCATTTGTTGGTTGATGATATTTTGATCTTCAGACAAGCCTCCACTAAATCCCTTCAAATGGTTCATGAAATCCTTGAAACTTTTTCTGCTAATTTGCTACAAACGTAACAGCCGGGATGGGGGAATAGTTTAGGAATATAAATTTTTTTGGGTATCAAGTTAGAATATAAGTTGAGAAAGGGTATTAAGTTACTACCTATAAAAGTTGAGGGTATCAAGTTGACAAACAGTAATAGTTGAGGCTATCAAGTTACAATTTAGTCTAAAATATATGCTATTTACATATAAATAAAATAAGGTAATATTTTTATCATGTTTAGTTCTTATAGGTATACCAGTACTCACTTGAGAATTGGAAAGAACAAACAATATTGAAGAACCGAATCGAACCAATAAAATATTTGGTTCGATTTAAAAAATCGATTCGGTTCTAATTTTAAAATATTAAAAAAAATTCAGTTTCGATTTTGTATTTCGATCCAAACTCAAAAATAGAATAAAACTTACACAATTATGCAAATATTCTCATTTTTATACATATTTTATAATTAAAAAAATGTATATTTTGAAAACGACAATCCTATGTTCGTGTTTTAAAGTCCAGCTTTGATAATTTAACCACTAGTCCAACTTTGAAATACAAAGAAAGTATGTAAAAATTATATTGTATAATATAATTTAATTACAATTCCAACTTTGGATCTAGTCCATTAAATAATATAAAAAATAGTCCGAGCAAACAAACAGAATCGTTTATCGGTTTGATTTTGGCTTCGGTTATGACTAATTTCGGTTCGATTTTATTTTTTAATTTTTATAAGTTTTGTTTATTCAATTTTGACTATTTCGATTTCATTAAAATTGAATTAACCGAACGCTCGTCCCGAGGACCACGACAGACTATTAGTTAACTTTGGCACGGGTTGACTAATCGAGGGTCCGAATCGGATCGGATAATTTTTTTTTTTTTTATGACCAAAAATGTAAAGCCTTACTTAGGAGAACAATAATGCTAAGGCTACTACCAAATGCTTACAACCCACTTACAACCACTCATCCATTTGCTAACATGTGGACCATGGTCCATATGTCAGCAATGGATGAAAATTGTAAGTGGGTTGTAAGCATTTGGTTGTAACTGTAACATTACTCCTTAGGAGAAATTAACTAATGAGCCCGACTCACGGTTAGCCTATCCGTATTCAATGACACTTGTCATTGATGTAGATTGATGTATGATCTATATATATTTTTAATTTAAACTTATATAAAATGGAGAAAATATAGACTGTGTCATTATACAGGCCTGGCTCTACCCCCACCTAATGGTGGGGTCCATGACAGCAAGTCCGGGCTGCCTGGTTGCCTGCCTTGTTCTCAGTAAGAAAAGAAAACGTCGATACTAACAAAGACCTCCCATTCTCGCATCTTCGGTAACAACGAAAGAAAATAGATATCTCCTCCCTTTTTCTTCTTCTTCTTCTTTCCTTTCCCTCCGCAGCAAAGTTTCTTCAAACTTCACCGAAGAAGAATCAATCAAATGACTACTCTCTCCAGCTGCTGCTCCCCCATTGCTGGTTGTCTCCCCGGTAACAATCTCTGTCTTTCTCTCTTTTTCTCTCTCTCTCTCTATATATATATTTGATAATTGGTTTTTGACCGCGTATATGTTGGGAACTTTGTACGACTCTCAAACTTGTCCTTGAAGGTTCCACTCAGACAACTCGGATTATTTTTTAAATTATGGATATGTGTTTAATTAGATAATATTATGTAGTTAGTTTAAATATAATTTTAATTTAAATATATTCTAGTATTGGGTTGTTTTTAATTTTTTTACGAGAGAGTTCGGTTATCCACACAGAAGATAAGAAAGGTAGTTAATTTTAAAATTTTATTATATTTAAAAAAAAAGGAATATGGTTGATGATATACACGGCTTAGACGGCTAAAGATTGAGCCGTTTTGAAGCCCATATATATATATATATATATATTGTAGAGAATAATGGTTCTATATTTTATTGATTTGGCTACTCCACTACTTATAGGGAGTCTAGCTCCTCTTCATATTACATTTTCCAATGTGGGACTAAATCCCTTATTAGTTCTCAACACTCCCCCTTAAGATGGGCGATAGATATTAATCATTCCCATCTTGTTACATAGCTTAGACAGACTTAATGAACTAAGACCCTTAGTCAGACAGTCTGTCAATTGTTCTTCTGAGCGAACATGATCAATCTTCAGTATCCCTTGTTCCAGCTTCCCTTTGATGAAGAATCGATCGATCTCGATGTGCTTCGTTCTGTCGTGCTGCACTGGATTGTTAGCTATACTTATTGCAGCTTGACTATCGCTCAGAAGACGTAACGGTGCTCCCTTGTCCAGCTTCAACTCTGTCAGCAACGCTTTCACCCACAGCAACTCCGACACTCCTAAAGCCATTGCTCTGTATTATGCTTCAGCTGTAGACCGTGCTACCACAGACTGTTTCTTGATTCTCCATTAGACCAAGTTTTCTCCTACAAAGATACAATATTCCGTGGTAGACCTTCTATCGTCTATGCAGCTTGTCCAGTCTGCATCGGAGTATCCCTCAACTTCTATACATCCATTCTTCTTGAACCATAGCCCTTTCTCCGGCGTCCCTTTCAGATATCTCAAGATCTGAAACACTGCATCCATATGACCCGTTCTTGGATCATGCATGTAGCGACTTACTACACTCACCGCAAATGAGATATCAGGGCGAGTGTGCTCCAGATAAATCAATCTCCCTACAAGTCGTTGATATCTTTCATGATCAACTGGCTCTCCTGTTTCTGCTCCCAACTTGCACTTCTGGTCAATTGGGGTGACTGCTGCTTTGCATCCCAGCATCCCTGTCTCCTTCAGCAGATCTAGTGTGTATTTTCTCTGTGAGAGAACAATTCCTTGTTCGCCTTCACACACCTCGATACCTAGAAAGTACCTCAGCGCTCCTAGATCCTTCACTTCAAACTCCTTTGCGAGTTTTGACTTCAGCTTAGCGATCTCGGCTTCATCATTACCTGTGATTACTATATCATCCACGTATACAGCAAGTATAGTGATGTGGCCTCGTGCATGCTGAAGAAAGACCGTATGATCTGCATTTGCTTGATAGTATCCCATGCCTGTAACAGCCTTTCTGAATCTGTCAAACCAGGCTCGAGGAGATTGCTTGTGTCCAGATAGCGACTTCTTTAGTTTGCACATTTTTCCATGCGACGTCCCTCCGTCTAATTCTGTAGCATAGCACCCTGGCGGGAGTTCCATGTACACTTCTTCTTGTAGGTCCCCATGGAGAAAGACATTCTTCACATCTAATTGGTATAGCTTCCACCCGTAGTTTGCTGCAATGGAGACCAGAGTTCTTACGGTGCTCATTTTCGCTACTGGAGCAAACGTATCATAATAGTCAATGTCATATGATTGTGTGTATCCCTTTGCAACCAATCTTATCTTGTATCGTTCCACCTTTTCTTCTGACGTCTCCTTTACTGTGTACACCCATTTGCATCCCACAGTTTTCTTCCCTTTGGGTAATGGAACCAGCTCCCACGTCTTTTTTTTTCCAGTGTCCCAAGTTCTTCCATCATTGCAGCTTTTCACCTTGGATCTTTCTTTGCTTCCTGCCAACTTTTGGGCAACGAAGTAGAGTCTAATGATGCAAGGAAGGCTCGATAATTCGAAGAAACGTTAGAATAAGACAGGTAGTTGGCAATATCATGTTCATAATCATCAAAACGACTAGGAGCCTTACTCGCATTGATGCGAGAAGATCTCCTTAAGGGAGCAATAGGTGGTGGAGAGATCAAACCTTCAGAGTCAGAGAGATCCGCATCAGAATCAGATTGATTCTGTGCGGGGGCAACATCTTCAAGAGTTGGAGCAGGAGTAGACGAGGGACTTGGTACAGAAGGCACGGGGCACGGTACAGGCACAGTACTGGACTTCTGTTGTCTCCTTCTGTAGACTTGGAGCTCATTTTCCATTGTCTGCTGCTTCCCCTGTTTAACATATGTATCTTCTTCATCTTCTGTATCGGAGTCACTGCTTTCTCCCCCTTTCGTCCAGTTTTCTACGACCGGGCATGGGACCGATCCGACTACCACAGATGGGCTTAATTTCTCCCCCTCACATCTAACACCCTCTATGTTAGGTGTGTCACCAAACGCCGAACCGTCATCCGAACCATAATATGGTTCCAGTTCTCTGAATGTAACGTCCATGCTTACAAACATCTTCCGCTCAACTGGGCTCCAACATGCGTATCCCTTCTGAGTTGCCATGTACCCGACAAAGACACATTTAACCGCTCTAGGATCCAGTTTGCCAACTCCTGGCCTATTATCTTGGACAAAACATACACACCCAAATACTTTCGGTGGAACAGTGTACGTGGTTGCACCAGTAAGCATCTCCAGCGGTGTCTTCCAGTCCAATACCTGAGATGACATTCTGTTGATGAGATAAGATGCCGTTAACACCGCCTGCCCCCATAAGTGTTTCAGAATATTCATAGCCAGCATCATCGTCCGTGCGACCTCCAGCAGGTGTCTGTTCTTCCGTTCAGCCACACCATTTTGTGCCTGTGTATAGGCACAAGAAGTTTGGTGTAGTATGCCATGAGTGGAGAAATACTCAGCAACCTTCCTATTTGTATATTCCGTCCCATTGTCAGACCGTAAGTACTTAATTTTAGTGCCATATTGAGTTTCTACCCGGCGATGAAAGTCTCGAAACGCCTCAAAGACGTCACTTTTATTCTTTATAAGGTACACCCATGTCACGCGAGTATAACAATCAATAAAAGTGACGAACCATCGAAAATCGTTAATACCGGTTGTAGGACAAGGGCCCCATACGTCTGAATGTATCATATCAAAAGCAGCCGAACTTCTACTACCTGAACTCACATACGTGCTTCTGGTATGTTTACCCAACTCACAAGCATGACAAAATAACTTCTCTTTATCAGCCCTTTGGTATAAGGACGGATACATTTGACTAATAATTTTAAAAGAAGAATGACCGACACGCTGGTGGTGGAGTAGCAATTCATCTTCTACACTGCGCCGTGAATCTTCCGGTGATGTGTCTGCTACCAGAGATGCCAAAGCTTTGTCCAGTCCTGTCCAAGTACCACAGTCCCTTATGCCATGTGCCAGTCCTAAGTCGTCGTCCTGTCCCCTTCTCCTGAAAAGTCACCGTAGGAATGTCAAAGGAAACAGTACAGTTAAGATCAAGGACAATGGCACTAACAGAAAGAAGATTGACAGGAAAAGACGGAGCATGTAAGACATTGGTGAGAGTGAGAGAAGGGGTGCATGCGACAGTGCCTTTACCCAT
Source organism: Iris pallida (assembly GCA_029216955.1). Lineage (NCBI taxonomy): Eukaryota > Viridiplantae > Streptophyta > Magnoliopsida > Asparagales > Iridaceae > Iris > Iris pallida. The sequence continues at coordinate 6,346,224 of JANAVB010044019.1, read as the reverse complement.
GACAGGGCTGGAGTTACCATCAGCAGTCTGAATGCTCTCCGGCGTCGGTAGGTGAGTATAGTCCTGGAACTCACCGCGGGATCCCGTGACATGGCGAGATGCCCCAGAGTCCATAATCCAACCTGGTTGGTGGACAGCTGCTGCAAAGGCACGCACAGGTATACCTGTGCCGGTTTGGGCAAAGCAAGTGATGTGGTCCCCCGAGGTAGATGACGCCCCATTACTGTCGTCCGAACCCAGCTTCGTGCGGCGTAACTTCGCGAGGAACTCCTTCTCAAGAGGGGTTAACTCAGCCAGGTGATTTTCGCCCCCTTCTTCCGCCAGATTAGCTTTGTGTTCTCCAGAATAATTTCTCCTTCTACCAGCATAACCACCTCTACCACCACGACGTCCTCCGCGGCCCCGTCCACGATCACTCGACTGACTGTGCAGGGATTTTGGACAAAATCTGATGTAATGTCCTGAGTCACCACAGTTGTGGCAAACACCGGCCACAGAGAGGCTGATTGAAGGCGGCAAGGGCAGACTTGTCAACAGTGACTTGCTCTCCCTGGAAAGAGCCCTTGTTGGGCATCATCTTCAAGCGAGCCTCTTCTTGTGCCATGGCAGCTATGGCTTCTTCTAAGGTGGGAAGCATGGGCTGTGCCAAGAGGACATTCCTTCTATTCTCAAACACAGGGTTAAGACCTTCAAGAACTTCATCGTCCGTTGACGCGAAATATAATTCAAGAACTTTTGGAAATGTTTCGCAAATGTTGGTTCGACTTGGGCATCTTCCATCCCAAGAGGATGCGTTGGGTGGGGCAGGGGGGGTCGGCAGCAGGTGTGGGGGGTCGGCAGGGGGTGGGGATCGGCAGGGGGGTGGCGTCGGGCGGGGCAGGGGGGGTCGGCGGGGGGGTTAAGGTTAGGGGCGGCAGGGGGGGTGCTCGGCAAGGGGGGGTTAGGGTTAGGGTTAGGGTCGACAGCAAGGTGGGGGGGGGTCGGCAGAGGGGTGTGAGAGAATTTTTTTTTTTTTTTGTGGTTATGGCTCTGATACCATGTAGAGAATAATGGTTCTATATTTTATTGATTTGGCTACTCCACTACTTATAGGGAGTCTAGCTCCTCTTCATATTACATTTTCCAATGTGGGACTAAATCTCTTATTAGTTCTCAACATATATATATATATATATATATATATATATATATATATATATATATATATATATATATATATATATATATATATATATATTTGAAGACCTACCCATGGCTCAGTTCTGGCTGTAGTCTATTTTGATACCCATGGCTACCATCAGGAAAGTTGAAATGATCTGTGCCGATTTTATCTGGAGAGGGGACCTTCATGCGATTTCTTGGGAACAGCTATGTCGGCCAAAGAAGGAGGGAGGTGTGGGTCTTCGACCTCTGCTGGCTATCCGGGAAGCCTCGGCCCTGAAACTGGCATGGAGGTTCATCAAAGGAAAATTCCTTTGGACGGAGTGGATGCACTCTCGCTATGTGAGGAATGACAACTTCTGGAGGTGTGGTATTGACAACAATCACTCTGTGACCTTCAAACAAATTTTGAGGCACAGAGCCGTCCTCCAATCGGCTGTCAGGAGGATCATGTATGATGGGGCTGGTATTGACCTTTGGCTGGACCCCTGGATAGAGCACCAGTCTCTGGTGGACATCTTGGGCGATCGGGACCACAGGGAGGTGGGCAGAGGTTTGTCCTGTCAGCACATCATCAGGAATGGAACTTGGAGTCCGGAGTCCTACCGTCATACAGAGGGACTGGGTGAGAGTATTCGCGGGATTGAGATTGATCCATACCAGCCGGAGGATATTTGGGTCTGGGATCCGCCTGGCATGACTGGAGGTACTGCCTCGGGGGAGTTCACATTCCAGAGTGGCTACAACCTTATTCGTAGTGCTAATCCCCTAATTGGGGATTATGACTTCATCTGGTGCAAGGATCTGGCCAGGAAAATGCAGCTAAGTATGTATCGCCTCCTCCTTGGTCGTCTGCTGACCAAGGACAGACTCATCTCTTTTGGGATCCAGGTCCCCAATCCAAAGTGTGCTCTATGTGATTTGGAGGATGAATCGCTGTCTCGTCTATTTTTTGATTGGGGAGTTTCATGGTCTATTTGGTCTGAGCAGATACGTATGTTGGGTGGGGGTATTCCGGGCAGGTCGATTGATGATATCATCATGGGTATTCGAGATTGCAGAGGGAGAGGCTTGGCCTGGTTCAAGACTGCTAGGATTCGGCTGGCAGCTGCTGTTTGGCACCTTTGGCGAAAGAGGAATCGGCGCATATTCGAGGGAGTTATCACCCCTCCGGTTGGTATTCTCCATAATTTGGAGTTTGATGTAAAAGAAATGGTCGACTGACGGGTGGGCGACCATTCGTCTGTATGTTGTATGAGTATTGTCTGATTTTGGAATAAAATTTACCCTTTTTCCAATATATATATATATATATATATATATATATATATATATATATATATTTGAAGAACGGGTTCATTTTATTACTGCTGAAGAAAAACATACAAATTACAATCTCTCCATACCCCAAGACACCTAGACATTAGGCACCCAGAATATTTGCTTCCCTTTCAATATTATTTAGAATCCCTTACATGGTTAATGTAACGCCTTCGAATATACGTCTGTTTCTCTCCCGCCATACATGTCATTATCGTCGATAACAATCTGATCCTCGCCTTCTTATATATCTCCGCTCCATGTTGCTTTAGAGACATTATCTCCTCGAACACTCTCACGAGCCCTTCTCTATTATTTCCTGGAATGCCGAATCTGCTTTTGCATTCTCACCATATGCAATGAATCACAGGGCAGAGGAAGAAAATATGATCACGAGATTCCACTCTACCGCCGCATAGAACGCAGGCCGAGCTGGAATCTGTATTCCAAACTTCATCATTCGTTCTCTGGTGAGCAGTCTATCCCGAATAGCTTTATAAGTACACAACTTCATTTTGGTGGCCGCTTTCTGAACCCATACGATCTCGTACTAGGTTACCTTAGGCCGTTGCGGTCGCAAGAGCTCGTATGCGGTCTTCGTGGAGAATTTGCCGCTGCCTGTTCCATCCCAAATCCACACATCTGCATTCATGTCTGACTGTATAGTGATCTTTTTTATATCACTGGAATGCCACTGGCCGATCGGTCGTGCATCAGTGTTCCAGCTCCCGCCTTGGATGAGTACCTCCACGTTTTCTTCTTGGCCGCACAGGTCGAACGTCAGCCAACCCCACCTTTCTATCATGCTTTGATAGTCCAACCACGGGTCCATCCAAAGAATGGTTGACAGACCATCATGGATCAACCGGATGATTAGCCGCTTCATTTTTGGCCATGTGCGAAGCATGTTTTGTAAGTCATCGAGAAATTATTGTTCATATCTTGAGTCCAGAAATTGCTTTTGCGGGTATACCAGTACGCCATCCACCTTACATGGACTCCTTTTTGAGCAAGCGTCCGGCCATCCGCATGAGTGCCATCTCCCTGAGCACCCGTAAAGATCGAATCCCCACGCCACCCTCTTCTTTCGTCTGATAGAGCTCCTCCCAGGAGATTGCATGCAATCCCCCGCGCCAAACAAAATTAGCGCATAATTTTTCGATCTTCTGGATGGTTTTCTCTGGTAAGGATATGGCTTGCAACCAGTAGTTGGTGATAGCAAGAATAACTGTACGAATGAGCTCGATTCGGCCGCCAAAGGATAGGAGTTGAGCTTGTCACCCTTCTAGCTTATTCTGGACGTATTGTACCAGCCCCTGACAGTCTGATTCCTTGACGTAATTTATAGATAAAGGTAAGTCCAGATATTTTACTGGAAGCTGTCCTATCTCGATCTGAAGTAGTGAAGCCCATCGCTCCTTCTCTGGGCAATCCTGACTATAGTAGATTTGACTCTTCTCTTTGTTGAGCTGGAGCCCTGTCAAGTTTGTGAATTCATTCAATACCGCATTCAGCCCGTTCATGGACGTCTGTGATGGTTCGATAAACATAAGGAGGTCGTCGACATAGATTAGATGAGACACCTTAGGTACCACTTGCCGATATAAGGGGGTGATCAGTTTCTGATGGACTGCAATCTATCAGACATGTGAAATATTCCATCACAATGGTGAACAAGTATGGCGACAACGGGTCTCCTTGCCGCAAGCCTCGGTTACTTCCAAATAATCCGCATGGTTGTCCTCTTATGATGATCGAGAAAGTAAGCGATGTGACGCATTCTTGGACTCTGTCCACCCACCATGACTGAAAGCCCATGCTCCGAAGAATGTGGCACAAGAACCCTCTGTTGACTGAGTCATATGCTTTCCTGATGTCCAACTTGATGCAACTCTTCTTTTCCCCAACTTTGTTGAAGTCACGAACAAGATCATGTGCCAATAAACAACTCTCCGTAATAGACCTTCCCTTTATGAAGGCTGATTGATTCTCCGGTGTCAATCCCTTCAAAATTTCCTACATTCTAGAGCACATTAAATGAGTGACTATTTTATATAAGAAATTACAGCAAGCAATCGGGCGGAAATCTCCCAGAATGTTGGCTCCATCTTTCTTCGGGATAAAACAGAGGAACGTGTGGTTAAGTTCTTTCAGAAGGCGACCAGTAGTGAAGAATTCTCGTACAACCAGAAGAACTTGGAACTTTATTTGCTCCCAATGGTGTTTATAAAATTTTGCGTTGAAGCCATCCAGGCTTGGGGACTTATTCGGGTCCGCCCCCCGGACAATAAGCTCGATTTCCTCCATCTCAACCTCTCTGCGCAGGATGTTATTTCCCTCCTCCGTGACGAGACGTTTACAAGCAGTAGTCGGGAAATCTTCTAGGTAGTAGTCCTGGTTGTATAATGAGGAATAGAACTCGATGGCATCATTTGCCATAGCTCGGTCATCCGAGGAGATCCTACCATCAGCGTCTAGGAGGAAGGACATTGAGTTCCGGTGCTGTTTAGCACGGACAGTAGCGTGGAAAATTTTTGAACACCGGTCCCCATTCGTGAGCCAAGTACATTTGGCCCTTTGTTGCATTTTGATCTCGTCATGGAATCTGAGCGTCCTGACCTCCTCCTGAAGTCTCATCTCTTTCTCAACGAGTGCAATATCCATTAGGGAGGACTGCACCTGAGCTTGAACGGCTCTGAGTTCGTCCTCCTTCTCTGTGAGCTTGTGTTGAGGCCTGGCTTTGTTCCATGTCTTGAGGGCTTGCTTTACCTTCTTGAGCCTGTGGGTTAGACACCATTGGGCGTTCCCTGTATAGTCATGCTCAAGGCCAGAGGACACCGCCTCCTTGTAGCCATCAAGTAGAGGCCAAGTATTATTGAATCTGAAGGGTTTCCTATGATACGTAGATTCTTCGGTCATCCGTATCAGAATCGGTGTATGGTTACTAGTACCACAGGGAACTCCTTCCGCCTTTGCTTCAGGGAACGTCTCGAGTCACTTATTGTTGCAAAGAGTCCGATCCAGTTGATAGACCACTCTGTTGTTGGCAGAGCTATTACTCCAAGACCATATATGGCCTGCACGTGCCATGCATACCAGCCCGGAGCTGAGCATGCAGTCTTGGAAGTCTGCCAGGATAGGGGCTGAGACCTGTCTTCCTCCCATCTTCTCGCTCGTTGACAACATGGCATTAAAGTCACCACTGATAACCATAGGGAGCGTGTCCTCAACTTCAGCGAATATCTTGACTAGATCCTTCCACAGTTGTAGTCTCCTCCTCCAGTCGTTGTGGCCTTAAACTGCCCCTACCACAGCTTTGAACCCCCTTTGTTAGTCATCTCTAGAACAATGAGTTGCTCGGATAGAAGTCTAACCTGTCTCGTCCAGGACTGGGCGTCCCACATAGTCCATATTTGCGCCACTCCGCATTGTTCCAAGTTATGAACAGAATCCCAATGCGTTGGAGTTCTGCTCCTTAACCTCTCTGCAACTTTAATTTTACTTTCCAGGATAGAAACGATCGTACACTTATACTGGTGCATCATATTACTAATCTCCTTCCTTCTCCCTATCGAGTTCGCCCCCCGGACATTCCATGTGACTATAGTCATGGATTATTGGTGGGGGACGTCCTGCCTTGCTCCTTGGCTCACCCTGGGACGAGGGGGGAAGGGGGGGGGGGGGGGGGGGGGGGGGGAGGGCAGCGGCTGAACTCTGCACATGTATCTCTTGTCCTATGGAGCCCCTTTCACCGATAAGCCTGCCTTCTAAGTGAAGGGACCAATCTGGGTTTGGTTTTGTTAACGCCATGCTTTCCGTTTGTTGAGCTCCTTGGTGGTTGTTCACCTCCTTACTTCCTGTGGCCGCCTCTTTTGCTGTGTTTCTTGAGGCAATTTTCTTCGCTGCCCGTTCTCTTGGCTCCCTTCCATGCTCCGTATAGGATACCTCCTGGGTTGGCTCTTCGTTTAACCTGGATGCCCACCTTCTCTCGTGCATCGTCTCCCCGAACACCACCATCTCCATGGCATTGGACGTGGCCATGGTCGTCCCTTCTGGCCCTGGTCTTTTCCCGAGTATCGAAGTAGTGTTCAGATCCGTTCTTTCCCCTCCGAGCTCCTCTTCAGCCACCCCTTCTACTTGCATGAACGCTCCCATCTCCTCTTGCGCTACTTCCAATCCTTGGTCATGCGATTGTTGTCCCCTCTCGTGTTCCAGCTCCATTGGTTCCTTGTCTGTCTCCTGCACCCATAAAGCCTCCTTGCACTGCACTTTGGTGTGTCCAAAGACTTGCACCCTAGGCATGATGGTGGAATCCATTCATACTCGACCTCTTAGACCAACCACTCCCCATTTGGAAGAATTATGTCTATGCTTCTGGGCAGGCTGTCTGTTGCATAAATCTCTACGAAGATACAAGCAAATGATAACCGTTGTCTCCGTGTTGTTGGAATATCCGTCCTGATGGGAGTCCCCACCATACTTGCCATCTTCATGATAGAGGGGATACTCCATAATTGCGGCGAGAGCCACGACATCCGTATCCAGACAGATACTGTCGTCAACCTTTCCCTCTCAAAGTTAGATTCCGGCCGCCATCTCTTGAGCACAACCAGCCTTCCGTCGAACGTCCATGGCCCCCCTTCCAGTATACGTTTCAAGTCTTCTGCCAGCACGAATTTAATAAAGTAAAATTCGTTCTCTCGTGAGAAGATCTCCATCTTCCCTTTCGGTCTCCATTCTCTTAGCGCAAAACCCCTTATCTGTCCATAGAGCGAACGATCACCCATGACATATAAAACCAACGTATTCTTCCAGTATTCAGTTGTCTCCTGTATATCATCTTCAGTTATTTCGACCACCTTGATGCCATTAATGACACTAGGCTCTACGTATTGTAGATCGGTCTCCTCTTGGGTTGCTATCGGCTTGCAAATCTCTGCCCATGACACTGGCTTTTGGTGCATTACATTAATGTGTTCCTGCTGATGACGCTGTGTGCCGCTTGAGATGGCTTCCGTTGTTTGATTACCCGCCCCCGGCTCTTGGGTATCACTGGCTGTCTTTCCGTTCTTGTACCCTTGTCCATATGCCTCACGTTTTCGGTCTCCCTGTTTGGTCGAGGGCGAACGATGAAAATCGGCCCACTTTGGGGTCTTCCCCCACCGGAAGGTCCGATGTCCTTGTTGATGAAGGGTCTCTGGCTCGAGGGCCTTTGTCTTCGTCTGCGCTCAACGGTTGTCTATCTTCCCGCGATCTCCCTCTTCTCGTCATCCTTTCCTGCTTCCTCCGCCTCTCCGCTTGTCTGGCCTATGGCCGAGCTTCCTTCTCTCTTGTTTCCCTCCGAGCGAGTAAACCCTAATCTCGTAGGGGATTCGCCCGCCGACATCATGACAAATTTATTATATATATATATATATATATATGATAATTGGTTTTTGACCGACATATATATTCAGAACTTTGTACAACTCTCTAAAACTCGAACTAGGTTTCGAAGGTTCCACTAAGACAACTCAGCCCAAATGATCCTCAACTCAGCCCCGAAGGGCTGATATAACTCGGTCCGTAAGTCTACAACTCTCTCTCTCTCTCTCTGTGTATGTGTGTGTATGAAAATAAAATTTACTATCTATGTCACTTCAACAAAAGATTACGTTTTTCTACTCACTTCAACGACCAACCAAACACCAAATTGTAGGATTTTTCATTTCTAACATCCACTTCTTCAAAGCATCCAAACGAAAGATTTTTCACTTCGCTCCACTTCAAAGCAATGTGTACACAAAAAGTCAATTTCAGATTTTCCCCTTCGCCGTACTTCGCCAAACCAAACAACCCTAAGTACGATTACTGGAAAAGTATGGTTATGCACACCCCTAGTTATTCCTCACCCCGTCGTTAAACTTGTAAACCTTAGCTGCTCAACCACACCATTGAGTCTCACGCACCAGATATAACAAGGTTGTTTAACTATAACTATTTTGTTCACGAAGGACTCTTAGTACCAATGTCACGTCCCGATTTCACAAAACTGATCGACCTTGCTATGGTGTAATGTTGTGCGAGCCTAGGTTGCGCTCGCGCAAGACGATTTCCATAATGGCCGATTACAGGCTAAGCGACAGAATCGTCGCACAGAAGTCCCAAAACAGAAGCATTGATAACGGAGATAACACAATTATTCAAACAAAATCAAGCCTTTTATTGATAACAAAAAAAAGATTACAAAGGCACGAAGCCAATATTACATTCGCTCAAGCTCACAATCTCTCTGAATACAATCACTCAGCTCTCTCATCTCTTAATACAAAGGTTCATGGCTTGCCACTTGCGGATGCTTCAGAAGACGATATACATACATTATGTCCCGTATAGGTGAAGACTTCAACGCGGCCGCACGTCTCGAAATGCCAAAGAATTCCATGCCTCGACGCATTCAAGCGAGCTCTGCCCTGAGCATGTTGACACCTAAACCTGCATTTGAAGACTGGTGGGGTGTCAGTACACAACCGTACCGGTGAGTGAGCCCCTCGCCCACCCATACAAAACCAACACGTTATTTTAGTGAGTGCAACTTATTCTTTTGTGGTCTTTCTAATATTGTCGTAGGATCAGTTCATGACATATACTATAAAACTTGCTCCTGTGTTACAATATTAAAACCGTGCTATAATACCCATACTTGTGAAATAACATCGTGGTCGTGCCACCCTTGTGTCGCAACAAGGTGATCGTGCCATAAATTCTATTTGTGAGACCAAAATCGTGCTACTCAACGGTATCAACTTATCCATAGTTACCTTCCGGCCTTCCCTGCTCAACATACAATCGACTCAATCATAAACTGGTAAACTTGTGTCAACAACTTAGAATACAATGACACACCTCGTGCCGAAGCACGTGTCTCTACTATAGCCAAATCTTAGGCTCCATAATTGTGTTGCATACCGTGCATCTATTTCATCGATTCATTCATGCCGTGTTTATACTTCTTGTGAGTCAACTGACACCGTGCATGCAGATTGTCGCTCAGCATACCGACTCATCTATATAAAGGATCACGGCCCCCAGGCCTGCCAGGACATGTAGTCTGGTGTAGACAAGGTCGTCCGACGTGGGTAGCGAGCCCCGTCAAAAGTTTTGAATTACCTGAGCGGTACAATCCAGCTCAACTACCTTGCTTTCCTCCTAGGCCGATTGGTCTTGTGGCTCCAGGTTGCTGTTCGAGAATGCGAAACTTTTTTGACAAGTTGTCCAATGATCATGCAATGGTGCCTACCTAACTCACCATATGACTCAAACCAATGTTCTTCCTTGTTTATAAACAATACTTCTTATACTTTATTGGAGACTCCCAAACGAGGGACCGCCTCGACGACAAACGGTCGCGTGAACTTTCCATGTTACCATACCTTCCGACTCAAACTCAGGAACGACTATTTTGATACCCCTCCTGCTCAACTTTGAACAACTCGTGTTCCTTTGAAGTGCCACAAAGCTGTGTTATACTCTATACGATGAGCCTTGATATTGTGAGGATGAGGCAATAAAATTGTAGGGTCATGCCTACCATGTCAAGCAAAAATGATAGTCTTTATGTCAACATAAGAATGCTACTTTTGTCCAACTTGTGGGATTGAACCAAGTCGTGGGATCGAAAGACCAAGTGCCAATTTTGAAATCCAGTATGGCGTACTTATCTAAGCATCAACTTTCGATATTTTTCATGTTTTACGAAATCTGTCTCATAGTGGGATTATTCCCTTAGCTATGTGAGTTCGTCTCTTTTATTAGCAAGCCTACTCAGTGCATTCAAAACATCCAGTTTATTACTGTGAAGGCCAAGCAGGGGTAAGTTCATTGAAGACACCCACCTGAGCGAGGAGTTGTTTCGGCCGAGCGGGACTTCGAGCAAGCCGTGGCATGGTTAAGTCCAAACGTCATTGCGTTTCGATTTCTCCGGTTGAATTAAGCGGGACGGGACATTACAACCCATGTGTTAGGCCAAGTGGACCAAAACAGAATAGAAACATTTAACTCAGATTTCACCCATATGACTTTAGAATGGAACCCCCTTGTTATATCTGGTGCATGAGACTGAATAGTGTGGTTGAGCCGCTATGGTTCACAAGTTTAGCGATGGGATGCAGAATAACTAGGGGTGTGTATAATCATACTTTTTCAGTAAATGTACTTAAGGGCAATTTGGTTCGGCGAAGTGCATCAAAGTGGAAAATCCGAAAATTGATATTTTGTGTACGTATTACAGTGAAGTGGAGCGAAGTGAAATTTTTTTTCGTTTGGGTGCTTTGAAGAAGTGGATGTTAGAGTGAGAAATTCTAAAGTTTGGTGTTTGGTTGATTGTTAAAGTGAGTGAAAAAGTATAACTTTTTATTGAAGTGACATGAATAGTAAATCTTCTTTTCGTTGAAGTAATGTGAATAGTAAATCTTTTTTTTTTTGGGTTAAAGTAGAGAGAAAATGGTCCTCCAACCAAACACATGAAGTGGGAATGAAAATTTTCACTTCCGCGCTCCACTTCGGAGGAAAAAACTCCGATGTCAAAACTTCGATTTCGTGACCGACAAGATTTACTGTTCATGTCAAATCATAGTAAATCTTGTGTGCAAATCCTTCAACCAAACACGTGAAGTGGTCCAAAATCTAGATTTTGGCCACTTCCGTGCTCCAAATTCACGAACCAAACAGCCCCTTAACTGCACAACTCATAACCGAACAACACCGTGTAATCTCAAATACCATATTGGACCGAGCCATATTAGTAAGTCCTTGTTGGAAGCAAGGTTTGCTAAAATGCAGTTTCCCGAGGTTTTGGAATGCCGAAAGCCTGTTGACAAAGCTGGAATTGTATTTAAGTTAGGAGGCGTTTGAAAGATTAGAGTTAGTATTGGAGTTTTACAAAGGAAGACCTAAGAAAATGGAGTTTGCAATGGTGTCTCAAACGATTCACTCATATTGGAGGTTTGCTAACTCTAGTTTTGATGGTGCCGTGGAGTTAGAAATAAGGTTTTGTCTAATTCCAAATATGCTCCCAAATGCGTCACACTTTATTAGTAATTTGGAGTTTGGAGGCTGAACTTCACAAAGCCCCACTTTTCTTTACAAAACTATGTTCCCTACCACATCCTATTTCAATTAACTTGGCCTTAAATGCATAACATTCAAAAGGAAAAGAGAGGAAAAAACTAAAACTTAAGTTATATTAATGAAGTACTATGATACAAGATGGAGGAGGATCTCATGTTTTTTTTGTGGGGGGGTGGGGGGGGGGGGGGGGGGGGGGGGGGGGGGGGGGGTGAGGGTCTATTGTAGATATGGTAGATTCAAGGTTAGATTTGGGGTTAAGGTGCTGCCAAAGTCTATATTGGGTGTGGGTGGTCGGGATCGGTAGTAGGGAAGGGTGGTGATCAGGCTTGTGGTGGTTGCCTGGTGAAGGGAGCATCAGGGGTCGGGATAATGATAATGTAGGGGTTGGGGTTGCAGGAAGTTATGGTTGGGTGTTAGGTAAGGAGTTCAGCTAATGACTTCTGTCCAGAGGACCATATCGTGTCTGTATCCGTATTTGATACGTGTCCGACATGAAACTTCTCTTGACGCTCATGGCAAATATGGCTCGCTTATCTCTAGGCTCCAAGGTGATCCAAAACATGATTGAAAGTGATTTTACATGGTCGTGATCGTGCCAACATATTCGAGATATAAGAAAGTTACATTCCTGTGTATCAAATCTTTTCTTGAACCTTTTGGAACCTATTTACTCAAAACATGCATACATATAGATATTATTAAGATCTCATGTATAAAATATGTATATGAGATATTTTTTCAATTGTATATATAGCCGTTTTCATGATGTATCCGTATAGCAAATTTTCTAGATATGTTGTCCGTGTCGTAATCCGTGTCCGTGTTTGTGCAACCTAGGATGAGACAAATCACAAGCAGAAGGCTAGATGGAGGTGGATAACTAAGATGCAGGTTGGTGGGGGTAAGGGACAGAAGTCATTAGCTGAAGTGTGGGGACAGTTGAACCTGAAAATGGTGGGGCTGACCCATTTATGAAGGGCTTTCATAGGTTGTAAACTGGAATTTGCTCAAGGATATTGTTGAGAACTAATAAGGGATTTAGTCCCACATTGGAAAATGTAATATGAAGAGAAGCTAGACTCCCTATAAGTAGTTGAGTAGCTCATCAATAAAATACACACAACAATTATTCTCTACATGGTATCAGAGCCATAATGGAGAAAAAAAAAATTTCCTCCCCCACCCTTTCCCCACCGGCAGTCCCCCCCCACCCCCTCCCCCCCGACGCCCCACCCGGCAGTCACCCCCCACCCCGACGCCCTGTCCCCCCCCCCCCCCCCCCCCCGACACCCTGCCCCTCCCCCCCCCCCGACGCCCCCCCTCCTTTTTTTCTTTTCGGAAAAAAACCCCCTAATTTTGAGAGAGAGATTATGTGGGTGGTTTTTCGACGACGGATGGCTGTCAAATGCTTTATTTGCACCTTCTGTTCCTAGATTACACCCTCCGGAACAACAAATGCTTTATTTGTTTTCCGTTCTCGATCTGCAAATTAGGATCTCCATGCGCGCGTCGGTGTTGGCCATGTTAACCGCGCATTCGTAAGATCTCTGTTGACGACTTTACACGAAGCCGACGACGACGACGACGAAGCCAACGACGACGACGAATCACAGTTGAAGACGCCATGGATTCGATCAGTGGTAAACTGATAGCAGACGAGATGAAGGCCTTGGTTGATGATATTTTATCAAAGAGATTAACCGAGGTGACCCCACGTGTGATCCATACTGATGTGGATCCGTCACCCTACAAAATAGGGAAGCAAGCTGGAGATGAAGTTGGACGGAACGTCCAATTACTTGAAATGGTCCCGACAGGCCATGCGGACGCTGAAGGGCCGTGGCTTGGTTGGCTACGTCAATGGCCAAACCAAGGCGCCAGATGATCCCTCCTCCAAGGAGTTTGCTATTTGGGAGATTGTCAACAATGTTGTGGCTGGATGGTTGACGGCTTCCTTGACCGACCAGGTGTCGGGCAATGTCGAGGCGATGGAGGCTGCTGCTGATATATGGCAGACTTTGAAGGATATGTACTCAGGCTCGGGCAATCCTATGCGGGTCTTCCAACTGCAGGATGAACTTGATAGGGTGGCCCAGGACGACCACACCATCTCTGAGTATGCAGCACTGTTAAAGAAGTACTGGTCTGATCTGGATCACTATGATCCTCTTGGGATGGAAGATGCCCAGGTCGAACCAGCATTCGCGAAACATTTTCAAAAGTTCTTGGATTATATTTCGCATCAACGGATGATGAAGTTCTTGAAGGGTCTTAACCCTGTGTTTGAGCATAGAAGGAATGTCCTCCTAGCACAGCCCATGCTTCCATCCTTAGAAGACGCCTTAGCTGCCATGGCACAAGAAGAGGCTCGCTTAAAGTTGATGCCCAACAAGGGCTCTTTCCAGGGGGAGCAAGCCGCTGTTGAAAAGTCTGCGCTTGCCGCCTTCAATCAGCCTCCCTCTGTGGTCGGTGTTTGCCACAACTGTGGTGACTCAGGGCATTACATCAGGTTTTGTCCAAAACCCCTGCACAGTCATTCAAGTGATCGTGGACGGGGCCGCGGCGGACGTCGTGGTGGTAGAGGCGGTTATACTGGTAGAAGGAAAAATTATTCTGGAGGACACAAAGCTAATCTGGCGGAGGAAGTGGGCGACATTCACATGGCTGAGTTAACCCCTCTTGAGAAGGAGCTCCTTGCGAAGTTACGCAGCACGAAGCTGGGTTCGGACGACAGTCTTGGGACGTCATCTACCTCGGGGGACCACATCACTTGCTTTGCCCAAGCCGGCACAGGTATACCTGCGCGTGCTCTTGCAACAGCTGTCTACCAACCAGGTTGGATTATGGACTCTGGGGCATCTCGCCATGTCACGGGGTCCCGCGATGAGTTTCAGGACTATACTTACCTACCGACGCCGGAGAGCATTCAGACTGCTGATGGTAACTCCAGCCCTGTTCTGGGTACATGCACTGTCGCATGCACCCCTTCTCTCACTCTCACCAATGTCTTACATGTTCCGTCGTTTCCTGTCAATCTTCTTTCTATTAGTGCCATTATTCTTGATCTTAACTGTACTGTTTCCTTTGACATTCCTACGGTGACCTTTCAGGAGAAGGGGACAGGACGACGACTAGGGACTGGCACATGGCATAAGGGGCTGTGGTACTTGGACAGGACTGGACTGGACAAAGCATTGGCATCTCTGGTAGCCGACACACCACCGGCAGATACAAGACGCAGTGTAGAAGATGAATTGCTACTCCACCACCAGCGTGTCGGTCATTCTTCTTTTAAAGTTATTAGTCGCATGTATCCGTCCTTATACCAAAGGGCTAATACGGAGAAGTTATTTTGCCATACTTGTGAGTTGGGTAAACATACCATAAGCACATATGTGAGTTCCGGTAGTAGAAGTTCGGCTGCATTTGCTATGATACATTCGGACGTATGGGACCCTTGTCCTACAACCGGTATTAACGGTTTTCGATGGTTCGTCACTTTTATTGATTGTTATACTCGCGTGACATGGGTGTACCTTATGAAGAATAAAAGTGACGTCTTTGAGGCGTTTTGCGACTTTCATCGTCGGGTAGAAACTCAATATGGCACTAAGATTAAGTGCTTACGGTCTGACAATGGGACGGAATATACAAATAAGACGGTTGCTGAGTATTTATCCACTCATGGCATACTACACCAAACTTCTTGTGCCTATACACCGGCACAAAATGGTGTGGCCGAACGGAAGAACAGACACCTGCTGGAGGTCGCACGGACGATGATGCTGGCTATGAATGTTTTGAAACACTTATGGGGACAGGCGGTGTTAACGGCATCTTATCTCATCAACAGAATGCCATCTCAGGTATTGGACTGAAAGACACCGTTGGAGATGCTTACTGGTGCTACCACGTACACTGTTCTACCAAAAGTATTTGGCTGTGTCTGTTTTGTCCAAGATAATAGGCCAGGAGTTGGCAAACTGGATCCTAGAGCGGTTAAATGTGTCTTTGTCGGGTACACGATAACTCAGAAGGGATACGCATGTTGGAGCCCAGTTGAGCGAAAGATGTTTGTGAGCATGGGCGTTACCTTCAGAGAACTAGAACCATATTATAGTTCGGATGACGGTTCGGCGTTTGTTGACACACCTAACACAGCGGGTGTTAGATGTGAGGGGGAGAAATTAAGCCCATCTGTGGTAGTCGGATCGGTCCCATGCCCGGTCGTGGAAAACTAGACGAAAGGGGGAGAAAGCAGTGACTCCGATACAGAAGATGAAGAAGATACATATGTTAAACAGGGGGAGAAGCAGACAATGGAAAAGGAGCTCCAGGTCTACAGAAGGAGACAGCAGAAGTCCAGTACCGTGCCTGTACCGTGCCCTGTGCCTTCTGTACCAAGTCGCTCGTCTACTCCTGCTCCAACTCTTGAAGATGTTGCCCCCGCACAGAATCAATCTGATTCTGATGCAGATCTCTCTGACTCTGATGGTATGATCTCTCCACCACCTATTGCTCACTTAAGGAGATCTTCTCGCATCAATACGGGTAAGGCTCCTAGTCGTTTTGATAATTATGAACATGATATTGCCAATTACCTGTCTTATTCTAATATTTCTTCGAATTATCGAGCCTTCATCGCATCATTAGACTCTAGTTCGTTGCCCAAAAGTTGGGAGGAAGCAAAGAAAGATCCAAGGTGGAAAGCTGCGATGATGGAAGAACTTGGGACACTGAAAAAAAATAAGACGTGGGAGCTGGTTCCATTACCCAAAGGGAAAAAAACTGTGGGATGCAAATGGGTATACACAGTAAAGGAGACGTCAGAAGGAAAGGTGGAACGATACAAGGCGAGGTTGGTTGCAAAGGGATACACACAATCATATGGCATCGACTATGATGAGACGTTTGCTCCAGTAGCGAAAATGAGTACCGTAAGGACTCTGGTCACCATTGCAGCAAACTATGGGTGGAATCTATACTAATTAGATGTGAAGAATGCCTTTCTCCATGGGGACCTACAAGAAGAAGTGTACATGGAACTCCCGCCAGGGTGCTATGCTACAGAATCAGACGGAGGGACGTCGCATGGAAAAGTGTGCAAACTAAAGAAGTCGCTATATGGGCTCAAGCAATCTCCTCGAGCCTGGTTTGACAGATTCAGAAAGGTTGTTACAGGCATGGAATACTATCAAGCAAATGCAGATCATACGGTCTTTCTTCAGCATGCAAGAGGCCACATCACTATACTTACTGTATACGTGGATGATATAGTAATCACAGGTAATGATGAAGCCGAGATTGCTAAGCTGAAGTCAAAACTCGCGAAGGAGTTCGAAGTGAAGGATCTAGGAGCGATGAGGTACTTTCTAGGTATCGAGGTGTGTGAAGGCGAACAAGGAATTGTTCTCTCACAGAAAAAATATACACTAGATCTGCTGAAGGAGACAGGGATGCTGGGATGCAAAGCTGCAGTCACTCCAATTGACCAGAAGTGCAAGTTGGGAGCAGAAGCAGGAGAGCCAGTTGATCGTGAAAGATATCAACGACTTGTAGGGAGATTGATTTATCTGGGACACACTCGCCCTGATATTTCATTTGCGGTGAGTGTAGTAAGTCGCTACATGCATGATCCAAGAACGGGTCATATGGATGCAGTATTTCAGATCTTGAGATATCTGAAAGGGACGCCGGGGAAAGGGCTATGGTTCAAGAAGAATGGATGTATAGAAGTTGAGGGATACTGCGATGCAGACTGGGCGAGCTGCATAGACGATAGAAGGTCTACCACGGGATATTGTGTCTTTGTAGGAGGAAACTTGGTCTCATGGAGAAGCAAGAAACAGTCTGTGGTAGCACGGTCTACAGCTGAAGCAGAATACAGAGCAATGGCTTTAGGAGTGTCGGAGTTGCTGTGGGTGAAAGCGTTGCTGACAGAGTTGAAGCTGGACAAGGGAGCACCATTACGTCTTCTGAGAGATAGTCAAGCTGCAATAAGTATAGCTAACAATCCAGTTCAGCACGACAGAACGAAGCACATCGAGATCGATCGATTCTTCATCAAAGAAAAGCTGGAACAAGGGATACTGAAGATTGATCATGTTCGCTCAGAAGAACAAGTGGCAGACTGTCTGACTAAGGGTCTTAGTTCAGTAAGTCTGTCGAAGCTATGTAACAAGATGAGAATGATTAATATCTATCGCCCATCTTGAGGGGGAGTGTTGAGAACTAATAAGGGATTTAGTCCCACATTGGAAAATGTAATATGAAGAGGAGCTAGACTCCCTATAAGTAGTTGAGTAGCCCATCAATAAAATACACACAACAATTATTCTCTACAGATATTCTGTCATATTCAGATTCCACGAGGAGTCTTGTGAAGAAGCTTGGATTGTTGGCAGGGAAGGTCTTCCATCCTTTGGTGGTTGTAGGATGATCCCTACAGTCTAACACATAATTCATGGGATGAACTTGGTGGTTGAATGATCACTATAGTTTTGAGATTGCAAAACATTCTGTTAGGTTTATTTGGAGTTTGTGACACTTACACATCTAGTTGAGGTACCTTGTTTCCTGTAAAGGTGCAAAGATATTTAAGAGTGTTGATATGAAGGTCTCTAGGGATGGTGGTCGCAAAGGTGACAAATATCATAGAGAGCGATAGGAAGCTACCTCTTCCTCAAACAAATTGTGAACCCTAGTAAGGGTGGATGCCACAGAGTGCATGCATTGAGCGGAGTATCTCTGGCACATCAAATTTTACGGCGAGCTCCGTGATAATCATTGTTATTAGTTCAGCAATGCTAACGACACAGGAATTTAATGGGTCACCATTGGAACGAGTCATCACTTCCACTTTGAGCTTGTGTGCACTGATATGAAACAAGCCCAAAGAAAGGCTTAATATCACCTTTTTCACGATGGTTCATTACTGTCGAACCCAAAAAGTGAGGGAGGATGCCTGAGATACGTAGGAGTGATATTTTTTTTTTTTCGGTATTTAGCATCAATCATTCATGGAGAGATTGAGAAGGATGTTCATAGCTTGAAGTTGAAAGAAATATTCTATAACACATTTATAAGACCAGCCGTGCTTTATGCATTAGAGTGTTGACGAATAAAAAACTTGACCAGAAAATGGATGCAAGTGGAATGGGAACGCTAAGATGGACAAGCGGCAATACATTGAAAGATAAGACGAGAAATAAGTATATTCCTCGAAAGTTGGAAGTGACACCAATTGAGGATAATATGAGAGAAATTTATCACAAGTGATGTGGACATGTGCAATGTAGACTAATAGATGTACCGGATAAGAGAGACTCTAAGATATTGGTTAAAAGAACTACTAGAATTAGGGGTTGGCCGAAACAAACTTGGACTGAGACCATAAAGAAAGATATTGGTTTTTGTCAATGTTAAAGAGAACATGGCCTTTAACAGAGCAGGTGTAAGAAAACTTTTCAAATAGCCGACCACAAAATTTTTAGGATAGGGGCTTTGTTGTTGTTGATGGCGTTTACATTAATCTTCTAGCTAATTGGACGTTGGAAAGATGTTTGACATCCGGAGCATGAAGCTGTTGCTGCTAGCTAAATGATATCACACAATCCTATGTCTAATTTTATTTATATCTTATTGTTCTGGTTACTTTATACTGTGGACATTTCCCATCACTCCATGTTGGAAATAGCCATGGATTGAAGGGTTACAATTACAATTAAGTACAGTAGACCGTGGCTATAATTACTATATATTTTTTGGTGATATTTGTGGAAATATCTGACATTTATTTGTCGTGTTATCTTACACTTTGAAAATGTCAGTACGGATCCTCTGTTTAGTACCAATGCATCATATATCGGATTAACATGTTTGCATGGGAGAATATAAAGGATAATAAAATTAGTAAAGGTAAACATGGGTCTGCTATGTAAGAGATTGTCGGTCCTCTAGAAGGAGGTTATGGAGGAGGTTGATGATAGGATACGACAGATCACCAGCAGAAGGTGATTGAAAGGCGGATAAGGGGTAGAGGGGGCTAACCCATTGTTAGCTGATTAAGGGGTTTCATTGGTTGTAAACTGGGGTTGCCATCTGTTCAGGGTTGATCTTTGATATTCAGGTTCCATGAGGAGTCTTCTGAGGAAGCCTGGATTATTGACAGAGGCAGATAGTTCACTCTTTTCTAAGTTGATTGTTGTAGGATGATCCCAACACTTCCGAGGATGAAGTTGGTCATAGGGTGATCACTAGGGTTTGTTGGCGATTGCAAGACATGATGTTAGGGGGATTTTGAGCTTTTGCCACTTCCGTGGGAGTGCAACTATAAATTGTAATAACAAATCCTTAGTTCCCAACTATTTCATATTTGAATTTTGATATTCTTGAGTCAGTACACATCTATCTTAAGTGGCCTCCTAAGTTGACTAAAAAATGGTGCCATCTTTTTACAAAACTCTGCTTTCAAATAACATAGAATTTATATAATGGTTAGATGTTTGAAAACAAAGAAGTAAATCACATATTCAACTTATTTTGAATGCATGTTTTCACATTAACGTTATTATTAGGGGATCAGTTATGGATCAAAGTAAGCAGTTTATGTATTCTTTTTGGGGTAGATCTTTTGTCCTGTCTTATTTGTATTTTTCCTTCTTTATACAAGGTTGCTCATCGAAGTTGTTAGATCAATCCTTTGTGAAGTTTAGCCCTATGAGCTTGTCTCTCCTGCCCATTCGCCACTCAAAATCAGAACTAGCAACCTCTAAGCATCGGGTTATAGTTCGAGCTGGTTTAAGGTACTTGATTATGTACTAGTAATTGACTTCTGATAATTATTTAGCTCTTAGACATCATTTGTGAATTGTGACTTTTATCTGGTTTTGCTCAGCATTTCCCAAACATGCACATGAATATCGTGCTTCTCGCACTCTTTGCTGCTAATTTTATTTGCAATTTCTAGTTGCTTACTTGTTATGTTAGATGAAATACATTCAATAGTAAAATAAAAGAATCTCAGATTATTTACACTTGTAGAAACTTTGGGTGTTTGTATATGTTCACTTTGGGTTAGGCTGCCCAAATGTTATTACTTTATAAATTGCTCTTTTAAGCTTTCATCAATTTTGAAGCACATCGAGACCACTTCAAAAGAATATCTGGTAATACAAGTATTTAAATTGTGTTCTTTTACTATGAGATATACTTTTGAAGTGGTCTCGATCTACTTCAATTGACGAAAGGTGTTTCAAAAGTACAATTTATGAAATTTGGAAGCCAAAATCGAGGATTGGAAAGTTAAGATACCAAAAATGTCCAAATACTATAGTTTGAGGGCCATTAGGGTAGCCTTTATTCAAATATCCAAGACTTGAAGCAAAGTTGAACCCCAAGGCATGTGTATTATGGTTGTTTAATGTTCTTATACTAAGCTTGCTACAAGTTTAAGCACATCGGGTTTTATCCATGTTAAGTATTAATATTAGTATTAATAGTATTGGGCTTTAGTCCCACATTGGATAGAACAATAGTGAGAGGGGTCAGCCTCTCCTATATATATGTAACTCTCATAAATAATAACATATCCCATTATTCTACTCTACATGGTATCATAAGCATAACCCATCCACTCCTCTCTCCCACTCCACATGCCGCTGGGTACCCGACCGTGGATCCAGATGTGGATGCTTCACCACGATGTTGAGCTTGAAAGTTAAAAAAATTTGTTTATGACTTTGCGGTCATTTGAACAGAACGAACACCATCATTAGAAGCATCTGATGTAACATTGGCGGTAGAAGCTTTAGGACACTGCTACTGAAAATGGCCTTGCAGACCATAGTTGAAGCATGTACGTGGTCTACCCCCATCATGACCGCCATTTCCTCGTCCACCACCATGGCCACCATTTTGACCACCACAATCACCACAAAATCCAGCATGAGCAGCACCAAGAGCAGATCTAAAGCAACAGATATGTAATGCAATAACCAGTATGCTATTCATATTGCTACAAATCTTGTATTCATGAAAGGACAAAGCATATTGAAATCGACATTCACTTTATCCACGATGAGTATAAAAAAGGGATGATAAAGTCACCACGAGAGGACCGGTGATCAGGTAGCCGATATCTTCACGAAGTCTCTTTTGGGTCCTCGGGTTCAATTTCTGTGTAACAAGCTGGGCATAATTGATATCTATGCTCCAGCTTGAGGGAGGGTGTTAAGTATTAGTATTAGTATTAGTAGTATTGGGCTTTAGTCCCACATTGGATAGAACAATAGTGAGAGGGGTTAGCCTCTCCTATATATATATGTAACTCTCTCATAAATAATAACTTGTCCCATTATTCTACCCTACAATCCAAAATAGCTTGAAACAAGTATTGATCTTTACATCAACTAAATGATAACTGAAGGCTACTTTTTGTTGCATGGGAACTCCTAGGGGAAACCTATATGAAATTTCCTGCTGGGTATTTTGGTCTGCATCATCACATACCTTTTGCAATAGGACAAAGCAATCTGTGGTACATGCTGTCACCTTGAGCATGGTTGGATAAACTTACCATTTCTTGGCAGACCGAACCAAATTGAAACTATTAGCACACAAACTAAACCAAACCAATATTTTTTCAAAACCAAACCGATTCGAAGAATATTTGTTTGTTTGGATTGTAGTTTCAGAAGGGTTGGACGATGATGGTATTCGAAGAAAACACTCGGAAGTTGAGATCCCAATAGCCTTCTAAAGAGGTGGCAAAATACTGCTCTTGCAATTCCATCAATGTCCAGCTTCCCCTTCTCAACTGCAATACATTTCCTTCTCTTCCAGCTATTGCGAAACACAGATAGAGAGAGTGGCATCGGCACATGCAGGTACAAGAGAGGGGGTAGGGTGGACTCTGGGACGCTGGGACTTATTGGGGAGGAACCAGGACCCTAACCTAATATTTGGGAGTACGAGAGTTATTTGGCAAAAGGCTGCACCCAAAGAGAGGGTATAGACTGATGATACTTCTCACCCATGGTGAGAATCACATCGATTCGCCTCATGCTAGCCTTAGATATGCTAAATCTTGAGCTATTCTGGATGGATGTCAAGACGTCTTTTCTCAATGGAGAACTAGAGGAAGAGATCTATATGTCTCTAGGCTTTGAGATAAAGGGACAAGAGCATAAACTTTGTCGCCTTATACATTCCTTATATGGTCTTAAGCAAACAACTAGACAATGGTATATCAAGTTCCACCGGACCATTACCTCAACTGGTTTTAAGATGGTAGAAGACCGTTGCTTTCATATAAAACGCTCCAGAGAGCACCTCATGATCTTGCCGTTATATGCTGACGACATATTGCTTGCATGAAATGACTTGGACTCTTTGGTAGCCACTGAAGGATGATTTTCCTGTCTTTGAGATGAAGGATATGGAAGAGGCGAGTTTTATACTCGGGATTAGGATTGTGCTTGATCGCCCTAAGGGGTTGAGTTTGTCTCAAGGGACCTATATCCAGAAAATCCTTGAGCCTTTTTGTATGCATCAATCTAAACCTGTAGAAACTCCCATGGACAAGTGTAGTCCTATTGAAGAACATGTGCCCTACTAATGAGAAAGAGAGATTTGATATGAGAAATATAGAATATGTATTGGAATAGAAATTTAGTAGAATACTTGGCTTGTTTATTGTTGTGGTGGAGCTACACATATATAGGAGATGCTAACTCCTCTCTCTTTTATTCTACCCGATGTGGGACTAAAAGTCCAGTAATGCTCTCAACACTCTCCCTCAAGACGGACGATAGATATCAATCATCCCCATCTTGTTACATAGTTTAGAAAGGCTTAATAAATTAAGTCCCTTAGTAAGACAATCTGCGACTTGTTCTTCTGAGCGAACATGATCAAGCTTTAGTATCCCTTTCTCTAGCTTTTCCTTGATGAAGAATCGATCGATCTCGATGTGCTTCGTTCTGTCATGCTAAACTGGATTGTTAGCTATACTCAGTGCTGCTTGACTGACACTCAGAAGATGCAATGATATTCCATGGTCCAGCTTCAACTCTGTCAGCAATGCTTTTACCTACAACAATTTTGACACTCCCAGAGCCATAGCTCTATATTCTGCTTCAGCGGTCGATCGGACTACCACATACTGTTTTTTACTTCTCCATAAGACTAGGTTACCCCCCACAAATACATAATATCCTGAGGTAGACCTTCTGTCATCCATGCAACTTGCCAAATCTGCATCGCAGTATCCCTCAACGCTAAGGTGTTCATTGTTCTTGAATTATATCGCTTTTCCAGGGGCCCCCTTCAGATATCTCAGAATATGGAAAACTGCATCCATGTAGCCCTTCCTTGGATCATGCATGTAGCGACCCACTACACTACAGCAAATGAGATATCAGGACGAATGTGGCCCAGATAAATAAATCTGCCTACAAGTCTCTGATATCTCTCACGATCAACCGGCTCTCCTGCCTCTGCCCTCAACTTATCTTTCTGATCAATTGGAGTGACTGCTGGACGACATCCCAGCATACCAATTTCTGTGAGCAGGCCTAGTACATACTTCCTCTGAGAGAGGACGATCCCATCTCTTCCTCGAGCTACCTCGATCCCGAGAAAATATCTCATCATTCCCAAGTCTTTTACTTCAAATTTCTTGGCAAGTTTTGACTTCAACTGGGTAATCTCCTCCTCATCATCACCTGTGATCAATATATCTAGTATACAACAAGGATGGTGGCGTGGCCGCCCGTATGTCGGAAGAAGACTGTATGATCTGCATTGGTCTGGTTGTACCCCATGCCCATGACAGCTTTTCTGAATCTTTCAAACCATGCCTGAGGAGATTGCTTGAGTCCATACAGTGATTTCTTCAGCTTGCACACATTTTCTGTTCATTGCTTCGTGCAAAATTCGGGGGGAGGGGGGGGGGAGGGGGGTCTTCATGTATACTTCCTCCTGTAGATCTCCATGAAGAAAGGCATTCTTCACATCTAATTGATGAAGTTGCCACGCACGATTTGCTGCAAGAGAGACCAGGGTTCTCACTGTCACGATCCGCTCCCGAATAATCGAGTACGTGTCGGACACGTCCAGCCTTCGTCGATAGACTCAACGAAGTAAGCTGTACAATACTAAAAAAAACTCTAAGTCACAAAATAAAGTAAACATCCACAGCATCTATAAACGTCCCAGAAATCACCACAATCCACCAAGTTATTTTAGTACACAGTCATCCGGAGACAAATCCGGTAAAATAATAAACGTACAATGATGAATCTCAATACAATATCCATGTACAATCTCTAAACAAGTCTATCTAAACAATGAACAATGAAGTAAATCCTGCAACTCCAATGATATCACCATGCTCCATATGGCCTCAAGCTCACCTGCAATGTATCATGTCAGAAAAAGAGCAAAAGTACAACCCCAACAGAAACAGTCTACAATGTAATCTGAAATACAGGATAACAATATTGACCACAATATGAAACAAGGGTACAAGAACTGCAATATGAAACTAAAGTACAAGAACGGGCACAATGAACAAGACAATCAATGTGAACACGACAATCAATGCAAGTGTAAAATTTGAAATATTAAACTAATGTGTGACCGATTGGGGACCACAATCCACAATTCACATATCACAATATCTCTACAAGGTTAGGCTTAATCGTACGTGAGGTGTACGATTAGGCTATTCACAATACCTAGGTTGGGTATGGTCACACACTAGTCAATATTTTTTCCAATCTTCCGCAAGAAACAATGAGCCACAATACAATGAACAAGGCACAATACAATCGTGTGAATCTCGTGTCCGATATGAGAACATGAAGTATGACAGAAAACAAAGTAAAGAGTTCAAGTCAGTGTACTTGTCTTACTTTGGAAGCACGAGAGTAATGAAGCATAAATCTTAATGATCACCTGGTTTTTAGGTACAAGTTTGTTAGGGTTGAAGTAAAGACTTTAACTAATTAAGGCTAACTAGTTAATTAGAAACATATAATAGTATAACAAAATAACTAGAAAAATATTTATAAATACTAGCAAATAATTCTACTCTACTAATATATAAACTAGCTATAGAATTGTACTTATCAACTAGAATAATACTCTTAGCATAATTTATGGCAAAGTAACCTTAAGTATAAAACTCTAGTTGAGCTAGATTTATCAAAATATATTTTACTAATAAAATACTAATGCAATACTACTAACTACATTTTTGTTTATAAATTTATATAATTACATGGTACATCTATTTAAAATAATAACAACTACATTTATATTTTATTGTTCAATAGAATTACTTGGTAGAATCCTCATTTACAATCTATATGACATGACGAAAATAGTGCTATAACAATATTAGTTAACCACATGAAATATTTCTTAACAGTCCAAATCAACAGTCCACAACTCTACTAATTTATTTACAAAACTGCTAACCCAGCCATCAGGCCCACACTTGGCCCACAGTCAGTCCACTAAACCCAGCTCACAAGTCCAGGATCAAACCTGGTTACAACTAATTCACCTAATAAATTCGTTCAAAGACTAAGCCCAATCACATATACTCTCAGCCCGACCTAGCTCAGGACCCCAACCTGGCCCATCCAATGCCTAACTCAAGAACCCTAACCCTTACAATTATTCTCTCTTTCTACACTCTTCCTTCAGCCGCAAAGAAGAACACTAGTTCTTCTTCCTCCCCATATTCATCTCGAACCCTAACCCTAATTATTATTCTTCTTCAACCTCTCGCTCATCCCTAACCCTAGCTTCTTCTTCTCAGTTAGCTACTATGGAACCCTTAGAGTTTCCTTCTTCCTTAAACTCCCGTCCCACAGGAACCCTAGCCTACATCTCCCGATCGAAATAGAACCCTAGCTTCTAGATTTTCCCTCCTTCAAACTGGATCGCTCGAAACCCTAAGCTAACCCCAAATCCATGGCTAACATTTCCCCGAAATGCAAAGCCCTAACCCTAGAAAACAAGAGAGAAGGGGTTTTGAGATGATCGAAGCATGAAACTCACTTTGGTCGGCGGGGACGTCGATCCACGGCGGTAAGGCGCTGTGGCTTGGCGGCGAATCTGGGCGCAGTCGTCGTCGGTGGTCCTTAGTGATTCGGTGGGCTCGGTCGAACCTTGAAGTGGCGGCACACTTCTCGAGGCGGCGACTCGTTTCTCGAAGGATCAGCTCACTCCTCAAGGCTGCACGGTCTTCCAGACACGGCACCGCAGTTGAGGTGGTGGCGCGAGCTTCGAGGGGATGGTGTTCTGGTGCTGTCAGTGGCGGGATCGACGAACAACGGTGAGAAAATCCAAGGATCCCGTCAGCGGCCTCTGGAACATGGCGGCGTAGCTGTCTTCTCCGGCGGCTTGGCTTCGACTCGATGAAGATGGCGAGGGCTTCGGTGACGACGATCTCCAAGAAGCGGTGGGCGGCCGGTCGTTGACAGTGACTTCGGCGTCAGATGGCGAGGCGGGGCATGGCCAGGCGGTCAGCAGCCTCTGTCAGTGCACTGGAGACCAGATTCCGGCAAGTGATGGCCGGATCTGTGGTGACGCACGGCGGTGCTTCTCGCCGGAACAGTGAGGAGAGAGTGAGTGGTGTCAGTGTGATGGGACTGATGTCAAAACTTGGAAAATGTGTCAGAATAAAATAATGACTGGACATGCAGTTATAATAAAATATTTAGAGTATTCCATAAGACAAGTCGGATGGCACAGTCTGTAATTTAGGATAGATCTGGGGCTATAAAATTAAACTTGTAACTTATTGTAACCACCTGTAACTAATTAATAACCAAATCATAACAAACTAACTAATTACAAGGATTAGTTACTAATTCTCCTAACGGCCAACTGTCAACTAAAAACAGTTAGTCTTAATTAATAATTAATAAATAATTACGAAAATAGTTAATCAAAACTAATCCTCCCTCATTAGAAACCATAAAGTAACAGTTTTAAAACAAGCTATTTAAAGTCTGAAATAAATGTCTACTAAAAATTTAGTAAAACAGGATATTGTTATAATCAACATTGATTAATCAAAGTATCACTTGAATACTAATAATCAACAAGGTATTAATAACTATGATCAACATAACAATCAGAATTAATAATATTAATTGAAATTAATTAGACAAAATTTAGTTTTTCTTATAAATTGAATTGGTCATCTGAAAAATCAAGTTTTATATAAAATCTAATATTTTCTAAAGCAGAAAAAAATTCAGGAAATGATTGAAAATATACAAAAATCAGTTATAGGGAGTTACTAATCTACCCCCTTTACAAAAATTTCGTCCTCGAAATTTCAAAAGTCGTGGTAGAGGTGAACAAAAGACCTAGTAAAAAGTTTATTCAATACTAGAAAACAATAAAAGAGTAAACAAAATTGATTAGGTTCTAATCAAACGAGGAATTATTATGAACTAGAAACAATAAAAGGTCCAACAACGAGTTACTAGGAAATATGGTCGAAGTGGATCAAGACAATTTTAGTAAAGTGTTCAATGACGATAAGAAACCAAATATGATATTTTTATGGCATGGATGTAGTCTCAATAGTATCCGGAAACCATACCTATCTGAAATCATTTCACCTATAGTTTATGTCCCGCCAGTGTAGTGTACATCTGACTGCAGTGAACATTTGGCTCAATGACTCAAATAATAATAATTTTCCAAATATTTCTATCAACTTTATCCACCATTGTCGGAATCAACTCAAGAGATCAAAATTTTATGATTTAGGACATAGTCTCAATAATATCCGAGAACCTATAAATATCTGAAATTACTTTGACTTAGAGCTCATGCCTCGCAAGTGCGCAGCTGACTGCAGTGAACCCGCGGTCTCCATAATCCAGATAAATGACTGCAGTGCGCATCTGCCACGTCATAGTAGGTTGTCGAATACTCTCTCAACTTTATCCATAGGAATTTCAAAGGATTTTATGAAAATTCAACAAGTTCTAAGTCCTAATCATGATGGAAAGTGGAATTGTTTGTTCAAGGGTTTATTAGGTATCAAGAACAAACAGTTGGATAAGAAGTCCACAAAACTAAATCTTGAATAGGAAACAATGACTTGAATTGCAACAAGAAGGTTTTAGAAAATCTAAGAAATGATCAAATATTAGTAATCAAACAGTTATACTAGCAAAATATATATAGGTAATAACCTCAGAAGCTTCAAGTGCAGGGAAGTCGGTAGCCTCGGTGTTGCGAGTCTGAGCCACTCTGAAAAATAGAAAACCAGTTAGATAGGGCCTAAACTATAAGATAATAAAGAATCTTAATAAAACAATAATCATTTCCCACAGATCCTATGATGTAATAAGTTTTCCTTATTTTTGCTGGTCCCGCAATAGCACTTTGTAATGCCTGTGGTTCGTATTACGTATTTCTGGAATACGTGTACACATTTATTCTTGTATTGCATGATTTTCTTGCTTAATTTCCTCCCTGGGCTTGGTTTATTCTTGGTTTGGGTTGGCTTGGTTCGGTTTGAGATTGCTCTTGGTTCATCATGAACCAAGGGGTGAACCCCCTACCTACCACCACCACTCATATTTATTACCTATTCTTCTTCTCTCTCTTCATTAATCTCTTCTTCCTTCTCCATTAAACCCACCACCAACCAAGAACACCCCTTAGGCAAGTGCAACTTGCTTCCACAAGAGAGCCCATTTTTATTGTTCTATTAGCTTCTCCTCATGTTTCTAAGACACATTAGAACTTGTCATTTTCCATTTTGAGGCTTTAATTTTTGTAGATCTAGAAATTAGTTATTTTCGGATTTTGGTGGTTTTGATCTATCAAACTTCTTTGTTTTCAAGTTTTGATGGTTCCATGTTGTAGAGAATTTTATTCTACCCAATTTTGACCTTTGAAAAGTTGAATTTGGACTTATTTTGACCAAGTTATGGACTTTTGAAGCTTTGGGTTCAAACCATGGAGTTTGCTGATTTGGAGAAGACAGTGAGCAGTGCGCGAGCTTTTTAGCTTGCGCCACTGAGCTGCGCGCGCTCTTTAGCGCAGCGCAGTCTGACTCATACGCTGCCTTGACAAGGAGTCGTATGGACCTCATACGCTGCCTTGAAGAGGAGTCGTATGGAGTACATACGCTGCCTTTTGGAGACGTATGTCTTGCATACGCTGCCTTGACAAGGAGTCGTATGGACCTCATACGCTGCCTTGATGAGGAGTCGTATGGAGTACATACGCTCCCTTTTGGAGGCGTATGTCTTGCATACCCTGACTTGAGCGTAGAGCGTAGCCTGATTTGAGCGTAGCCTGACTTGAGCGTAGACTGACTTGAGCGTAGCCTGACTTGAGCGTAGCCTGACTTGAGCGCAGTCTGACTCAGGCGCAACCTGATGTTTAGGCGCAACTGGACCTGACCCTACTTACCCTGGACCTTCTATAGCCCTATATATTGATATTTTATTAGATATTTAACGTCCATTTTATATCCTTACGCCTTTTGTCCTGAACTTGATAATCACGAATTTACTTGATATGTTTGGAATTGATAATTGAGCATGACGTGATAGTGACCCGTAGTGGTGCACTCCTGACATAATAACCTAACATGATCTGATAGTGGTCCGTCGTGGCGCACTCCTGACAAGTACACTTGGCATGATAACCTGACATGATTATCTCGAATAGCTGTTGCGACGGCTACCTGACATGACGTGACCTGTATAATTAATCTGGATACCGTGGGCGATTGTGTTTGTATAAATAAACCAGTCATGTCTTGCATCATGTCTAGGACAGGGACTCCTGAGTACCACGGTCAGGAGTACCTACTAAAATGGACTAAAGCTAATAACTAGATTAATACATTAGTCATGACGAGATTTTCCAGCTACAGGCAATCCCGTTACCTGGGCACGCCTTGGGATCTGTAGCCTGCCGTCGAGTAGGGCACATTTCCAGCACACTGTCATGTGTTGCACCCTTCAAGCTACCTAAGGGTACATTCGTTTCCTGGACGATGTACCCACCTGAATTCAACTCTAATCTTTTAATCCGGGTAACCTGGATGGTCTGCAGGGCTTGTGGCTGTGGAATAATCTTACTGCATCTTGTTAGTAATTAGGCTTGTGACAACCCTAGTTAGTTAAAGTATCAAGCCGTAATTCTTGCTTGGCCGTGAGTGATTGGACGGAGTCTAACCAGTCTAGTCTTGCCCTGATCCTGTTCCAGATTATTGAATGACCAGAATGCTTGTATTTATTTTACCGATAAATGGTGAGAATTCCAAGTTCTGTTCAGACGAAGGGTTACAACCCCGGTCCTTATTTGGTTTACGGGTTGTAACCTGGTTATCTGAATAGTTCCATGGTTATCTCGTCGTATATCATCCTGGTGTATTTTCTTTATTTCCAGTTCTTATTTTTATTTATATCTTGTGCTGATTGCTGGTTTTAGTTCTTAAGTGAAGCTTCCTTTGTGGCACTTGCTCTTTCTGGGGTCTGACCCAGCTGGTTTTGTGTGGCCAGATTTCGGAGCAGCTCCAGAGGATCTACCGACCTTCCAGCCAGATGGTGGCCACTAGACGGAACCCTGGCAACAAGTGGATTATTTTTGGCTCTCCCACTCTATTGTAAAAATATTCTTTTGAGGCGTTTAGCCGACGAGCACCTGTTTAGCTCAATTGCACTTACTTACTGTCTGCCTACGGGCTGTAACATGATTAACAGATCCTAGGGTTGATCATGTATGACTAAACTCTTGCTAGTCCTGACATTTTGTAACGACTAGCTTCATGATCAACTGAATATGTAATGTTTGGGACGCCTTACTATTGTATATTTAATGATCATACATCTTGTGACTTTTACTTGCTTGTGATTGAGACACTAGGCTTGTTCATGACCTTAAGAGACTGTTGGCTTGTAGATAAACCCTCATGTATCTAGGCAGCCGTGACCGTATAGCGAGATGGATTCCATTTCATATACGTAGCTGGCTATGTCTGCCCCCGCTCTCCAGTATTCTTGTTCTGGGGCGTGACACACTTATAGCCTAAGTGCCATTAGAACAGACCTGCATGGGCCACCAAAAAAATATGTTACAGTAGAAACTCTATAAATTAATACTCGATTATTTAATAAACTCTCTAAGATAATATTTTTGGCCGGTCCCGACTCGGGGATAGGGTGCTAAATTAATAATTCGCTAAAATTATAAGATAATACATTTTTGATAATTTCTTCAGACCCCATATAAAATATAAATTAATAATTCCTTATATATAGCATATTACATGAATGATTTATGAAGGTTTCTTGAAAAATGACTCAAGAATTGAAGGTTTCTTGAAAATATTTTTAATGTCCATAAAGTGATACACTGAACACAAGAAGCATAATAAGGTGGGAGATTGAAGGTTTCTTTCAAATTGGGCCCTTCATTTGATATACACATGCATTGTATACAATAATTAAGTGGAAGCTTGAAAGGTGTTTGTAAACTACGTAAGTATTTTACTATAAATTAATAAAATATTAATTAATATATAAATTAATAATTATTAATTTATCGATTAATTAATAACTCTTTTAATTAATAAATTTTGGTGGTCCCAAGTGTATTATTTTATAGAGTTTCTACTGTACGACCCGCTCCCAAATAATCGGGTACGTGTCGGACACGCCCAGCCTTCGTTGATAGACTCAACGAAGTAAGCTGTACAATACTAAAAAAAATTCCAAGTCACAAAATAAAGTAAATATCCACAACATTTATAAACGTTACAAAAATCACCACAATCCACCGAGTCATTTTAGTACACAGTCATCCGGAGACAAATCCGGTAAAATAATAAACGTACAATGATGAATCTCAATACAATATCCATGTACAATCTCTAAACAAGTCTTATCTAAACAATGAACTAAATCCTGCAACTTCAATGATATCACCATGCTCCATATGGCCTCAAGCTCACTTGCAACGTATCCTGTCAGGAAAAGAGCAAAGTACAACTCCGACGAGAAACAGTCTACAATGTAATCTGAAATACAGGATAACAATATGGACCATAATATGAAACAAGGGTACAAGAACTACAATATGAAACTAAAGTAAAAGAATAGGCACAATGAACAAGACAATCAATGTGAACACGACAATCAATGCAAGTGTGAAATTTGAAATATTAAACTAATGTGTGACCGGCTGGGGACCACAATTCACAATTCATAATATCACAATATCTCTACAAGGTTAGGCACGTGAGGTGTACGATTAGGCTATTCACAATACCTAGGTTGGGTGTGGTCACACACTAGTCAATATTTCTCCCAATCCTCCGCAAGAAACAATGAGCCACAATACAATGAACAAGGCACAATACAATCGTGTGAATCTCGTGTCCGATATGAGAACATGATGTATAACATGAAACAAAGTAAAGAGTTCAAGTCGGTGTACTTTCCTTGCTTTGGAAGCACGAGAGTAATGAAGCATAAATCTGAATGATCACCTGGTTTTTAGGTACAAGTTTGTTAGGGTTGAAGTAAAGACTTTAACTAATTAAGGCTAACTAGTTAATTAGAAACATATAATATTATAACAAAATAACTAGAAAAATATTTATAAATACTAGCAAATAATTCAACTCTACTAATATATAAACTAACTATAGAATTGTACTATCAACTAGAATAATACTATTAGCATAATTTATGGCAAAGTAACTTTAAATTATAAAACTCTAGTTGAGCTAGATTTATCAAAATATATTTTACTAATAAAATACTAATACAATACTACTAACTACATTTTGGTTTAAAAATTTATATAAATACATGGTACATATATTTAAAATAATAACAACTACATTAGAATATATTTTAATGTTCAATAGAATTACTTGCTAGAATCCTCATTTACAATCTATTTGACAAAAAGAAAATAGTGCTATAACAATATTAGTTAACCACATGAAATATTTCTTAACAACCCAAATCAACAGTCTACAACTCTACTAATTTATTTACAAAATTGCTAACCCAACCAACCATCAGGCCCACACTTAGCCTATAGTCAGTCCACTAAACCCAGCTCACAAGTCCAGGATCAAACCTGGTTACAACTAATTCACCTAATAAATTCGTTCAAAGACTAAGCTCAATCACATATACTCTCAGCCCGACCCAGCTCAGGAACCCCAACCCGGCCCATCC
Organism: Iris pallida; assembly: GCA_029216955.1. Classification (NCBI taxonomy): domain Eukaryota; kingdom Viridiplantae; phylum Streptophyta; class Magnoliopsida; order Asparagales; family Iridaceae; genus Iris; species Iris pallida. The sequence goes on along the minus strand of JANAVB010044019.1, from coordinate 6,312,382 downwards.
AATGCCTAACTCAAGAACCCTAACCCTCACAATCACTCTCTTTCTACACTCTTCCTTCAGCCGCAAAGAAGAGCACTAGTTCTTCCTCCCCATATTCATCTCGAACCCTAACCCTAATTCTTCTTCTTCTTCAACCTCTCGCTCATCCCTAACCCTAACTTCTTCCCAGTTCGCCACTATGGAACCCTTAGAGTTTTCTTCTTCCTTAAAATCCCGTCCCACAGGAACCCTAGCCTACATTTCCCGATCGAAATGGAACCCTAGCTTCTAGATTTTCCCTCCTCCAGACTTGATCGCTTAGAACCCTAAGCTCACCCCAAATCCATAGCCAACATTTCCCCCAAATGCAAAACCTAACCCTAGAAAACAAGAGAGAAGGGGGTTTGAGAAGATCGAGGCGGGAAACTCACTTTGGCCGGCGGGGACGTCGATCCACGGCGGCGAGGCACTGCTGGCTTGGCGGTGAATCTGGGCGCAGTTGTCGTCGGCGGTCCTTAGTGACTCGGCAGGCTTGGTTGACACGAGCTACGAAGCGTTGGCTCGAAGTTCGATGGGGCGGCACACTGCTCGAGGCGGCGACTTGTTTCTCGAAGGGTCAGCTCACTCCTCAAGGCTGTACGGTCTTCCAGACACGGCACCGCAGTTGAGGTGGTGGCGTGAGCTTCGAGGGGATAGTGCTCCGGTGCTGTTAGTGGCGGGATCGACGAACAACGGTGAGGAAATCCAAGGATTCCGTCAGCGGCCTCTGGAACACGGTGGCGTAGCTATCTTCTTCGGCGGCTCGGCTTCGACTCGATGAAGATAGCGAGGGCTTGAGTGACGACGATCTCCAAGAAGCGGTGGGCGGCCGGTCGTTGACACCGACTTTGGCGTCAGATGGCGAGGCGGGGCATGGCCAGGCGGTCAGCAGCCTCTGTCAGTGAACTGGAGACCAGATCCCGGCGAGTGATGGCCGGATCTGTGGTGACGCACGGCGGTGCTTCTCGCCGGAACAGTGAGGAGAGAGAGAGTGGTGTCAGTGTGATGGGACTGATGTCAGAACTTGGAAAATGTGTCAGAATAAAATAATGAATGGACATGCATTTATAATAAAATATTTAGAGTATTCTACAAGGCAAGTCGGATGGCACAGTCTGTAATTTAGGATAGATCTGGGGCTATAAAATTAAACTTGTAACTGATTGTAACCACCTGTAACTAATTAATAACCAAATCATAACAAACTAACTAATTACATGGATTAGTTACTATTCTCCTAACGGCCAACTGTCAACTAAAAACAGTTATTCTTAATTAATAATTAATAAATAATTACGAAAATAATTAATCAAAACTAATCCTCCCTCATTAGAAGCCATAAAGTAACAATATTAAAATAGGCTATTTAAAGTTTGAAATAAATGTCTACTAAAAATTTAGTAAGACAGGATATTGTTATAATCAACATTGATTAATCAAAGCATCACTTGATTACTAATAATCAACACGGTATTAATAATTATGATCAACATAACAATCAGTATTATTAATATTAATTGAAATTAATTAGACAAAATTTAGTTTTTCTTATAAATTGAACTGGTCATCCCAAAAATCAAGTTTTATATAAAACCTAATATTTTCTAAAGCAGAAAAAATCCAGGAAATGATTGAAAATATACAAAAATGAGTTATAGGGAGTTACACTTACAGTGCTCATCTTTGCTACAGGAGCAAACGTCTCATCATAGTTGATGTCATAGGACTGAGTGAATTCCTTTGCAACCAATCTTGTCTTGTATCGCTCCACCTTTCTTTCTGGCGTCTCCTTTACTGTGAAGACCCATTTGCATCCAACTGTTTTCTTTCCTTCAGGTAATGGAACAAGTTCCCATGTTCCATTTCTTTTCAGTATCCCAAGTTCCTCCAACATTGCAACTTTCCACCTCAGATCTTCTTTTGGTTCCTGCCAATACTTAGGCAAAGAGATGGTGTCTAATGATGCAATGAATGCTCTATGTAGGAGATAGATTAGAGTAGGATAAAAAATAGGCAATATCATGCTCATAACCATAACGAATAGGAGATCTTCCCGCATTACTACTAGAAGATCTTCTTAAATGAATATGAGATAGTGGAGGAGAGATCATACTATCCGAATCAGATGGATCCGCATCCGAATCAGAGGGATCCGGTGCGGAAGGCGCATCTTTAGGAGTTGGGGTAGGGTTAAGCGAGGGACATGGCGCAGTAGGGACAATAGGCACACTAGTGGACTGTTGTTTTCTTCTTCTGTAGACTTGTAGCTCTGTATATGTAGATTGTTCTATAGTCTGTTCCTCCCCCTATATTGGAGCATCACTTCTTTTCTTCCTGATTGTATGCATCCTCATTACTTTCCTCACCCTCGCTATCTTCCCCTTCTTCCCTTAGACCAACTTCCATCATTGGACATAGAACTGATCCGACAATCACGTTTGGGACCATCTCCCCCTCACTCCTAACACCTCCTGTGTTAGGTGTGTCACCAAATGCGGAGTTTCACCTGAACCATTGTGGTAGTATGGTTCCATCTCTCTGAATGTGACATTCATGCTCACAAAGAGCCTTCGTTCCACAGAACTCTAGTAAGAGTATCATTTTTGAGTCCCTGAGTAGCCAACGAAGACACTTCACTGCCCGAGGGTCCAATTTCTCCACTGCAGGCCTATTATCCTTCACAAATCGTACACATCCAAGTACCTTTGGAGGAACAATATACTTGTTCTCAGCTGTAAGCATCTCAAACGGTGTCTTCCATCCCAACACCTGAGAGGACATCTTGTCGATGAGATATGCAGCAGTCAACACGACATGCCCCCACAAGTGTTTCAGAACATTCATCGCAAACATCATTGACCTTGCCACTTCCAACAGGTGCCTGTTCTTCCGCTCCGCCACGCCATTTTGTGCTGGTGTATAGGCACATGAAGTCTGATGATGTATTCCATTCGCTGATAAGTACTCTTCAATAGCCTTGTTGGTGTATTCTGTCCTATTATCAGACCTCAAAATCTTCACTTTAGCATCGTACTGTGTTGTAACCTTGCAATGAAAGTCTTGAAAGCATGCAAAGACATCACTCTTACTCTTCATTAGGTATATCCAGGTAACACGAGTATGGAAGTCAATAAAGGTGACAAACCATTTAAAACCATTAATAGCAGTTGTAGGACAACGTTCCCACACATCAGAGTGTATCATATCAAAAACAGCTAAATTTTTATTTTTAAAACTCACATAAGAGCTTCTGGTATGTTTTCCAAGTTCACAAGCATCACAAACTAACTTTTGCTTATTGGCCTTTTGATACATAGAGAAAAACATCCGACTTAGTAGACTGAATGAAGAGTGTCCCATGCGCTGATGTCGGAGTAATAATTTTTCTTCCACGGTACTTCGCGGCTCCTCCGGTTGTGCTTCATCTACAAGTGTTGTCAGTGTTGTATTCAGCCCACCCCTGTCCAAGTACCATAGTCCTTTTATGCCAAGTGCCAGTCTCCAACTGTTTCCCCGTTCCCTTCTCCTGAAAAATAACCTTCGAAATGTCAAAGAAAACAACACAATTAAGTTGAAGAACAATGACACTAATGGACAATAGATTAATAGGAGAAGATGGAGCATGCAAGATATCAGTAAAACTCATAGAAGGGGTGCATTCAACGGTGCCTTTACCCACAATGGGTCTAGCAGTACCATCAGCAGTCTTAATGCTTTCATGCGTCATCAGGTGAGTGTAATCTTAGAACTCATCACGGGCACCCGTGACATAGCACGATGCCCCAGAGTCAATTACCCAATTTAGACTTCCTGGTTTGTGGGTAGATGCAAGAGCATGAGCAGGTATACCTGTGCTTATATTGGCATAGTATGTGATGTTACCCCCGGAGGTGGTTGGAGTCGATGTCCCAGCGGTGTTGGCTCGATTGTCGCTGGTTCCAAGCTTTATGTTCCTCCACATTTTCAGCATTTTTCTCTCACTAGGGGTCATATCGGATGACTGATTCTCATTTCTCCCTTCTGCCAGTTTTGCCTTGTGTCCTCCAGAATTACCTCTGTCACCAGTATGGCCTCCTTTTTCACCCCTACACCCTCCACGGTCGCATCCACGGCCACTGGAGTGGCCTCTCATAGGCTTTGTATAGAATCTGATGATGTGTCCTGGGTCTCCACAGTTGTAGCATCCTTCCCCTCCTGAAGGGTTTGGGTTAAGAACTGCTAGAGATGATTTTTTCTCTCGGAGATCTAGTGGTGCTAGGCATCAACTTCAACCGCGCTTCTTCTTGTGCCATAGTAGCAATGGCCTCCTCTAGTGATGGCAGTCCGGGTTGTGCGAGTAGCACATTCCTTCTTTGCTCGAATGTTGGGTTGAACCTCTTCAGGAACTTCATCATCCTTTGTTGCGAGAAATACTCTATGAACTTCTGGTAATATTTCGCAAATGCCGGTTCCACTTGCTCATCTTCCACACCAATGGGATCATAGTAGTCGAGATCTGACCAATACTTCTTCAGTAGAGCCGCATACTCAGAGATGGTGTGATCTTCTTGGACCACCTTATTAAGTTCATCCTGAGTTGGAAGACTCTCATAGGATTGTCCGTCCCTGAGTACATGTCTTTCAGCGTCATCCAAATATCACCAGCTCCCTCCATTGCTTCTACGTTGCCCGACACTTGGTCGGTCAAGGAGGCTGTCAACCATCTAGCTACAACATTGCTGACGATTTCCCACATAGCAAATTTTCGGAAGGAGTGATCTTCAGGTGCCTTGGTTTGGTCATTCACATAGCCTACCAAGCCTCTTGCCTTTAGAGTTCGCATCGCCTGACGCGACCACTTCAAATAATTGGAAGTACCCTCCAACTTTACTTTCAGTTTCTCCAACTTCGTCATTTTGTATGGTGAAGGATCCACGTCTGCGTGTGTAGGACGGAAACTAGTCTCGGTCAGCCTCTTGGAGAAGAGATCGTCCACCAAAGCCTTCATCTCTTTGGCTGTCAGCTTGTCGTACATCGTCTCCATCATCTTCGTCTTCTCCTCTTCCATCAGCAAGGTGATGGTAGGTCATGACCGTCTCCACCTTTGCTCACCTTCCTCTCCACGTCTACTGTTCCTTCTTCAGCGGCAACGGCATCCTCGAGCGCCGCTGCTCATGTCCCGTGCATGGTTGCGACCGGAGAAGGGGAACGGGGGCCGACGCTGGCTACGACGGAAAGGGGGGCGGAGTCCGGCGCAGAAAGGGGGGCTGGCCTGAGAGGAGGTGGGAGCGGTGGCGGAGGCGGGGCTGCCGGCGGCGAAAGGAGGGGGGTTGCTGTCGGCCGGCGGAAGGAAGGCGGCGGGAGGAGGAGGGGTCGACGGTGGGTGGAGGAAGGGTCGGCGGCGGAAGAAGGGGAGGAGGGGGAAGGGGTGGGGGGGTCGGCGGCTGTGTTTGGAAGAGGGCTAGGGTTAGGGTTTGATGGAGAAGGATTGTGGCTAGGGTTAGTATTTTGTGGAGGCTCTGATACCAAATAGAAATTTAGTAGAATACTTGGTTTGTTTATTATTGTGGTGGAGCTACACGTATATAGGAGAGGCTAACTCCTCTTCCTATTATTCTACCCGATGTGGGACTAAAAGTCCATTAATGCTCTCAACAATTGGCCGTAGTGTCACGCCCCATAACCAGAATACTGGAGAGCGGGGGCAGACATAGCCAGCTACGTATATTGAAATGGATTCCATCTCGCTATACGGTCATGGCTGTCTAGGATACATGAGGGTTTATCTATAAGCCAACAGTCTCTTAAGGTCATGAACAAGCCTAGTGTCTCAATCATAAGCAAGTAAGTAAGAGTCACAAGATGTATGATCATTAAATATACAATAATAAGGCGTCCCAAATATTACATATTCAGCTGATCATGAAGCTAGTCGTTACAAAATGTTAGGACTAGCAAGAGTTTAGTTATACATGATCAACCTTAGGATTTGTCAATCATGTTACAGCCCGTAGGCAGACAGTAAGTAAGTGCAATCGAGCTAAACAGGTGCTCGTCGGCTAAACGCCTCAAAAGAATATTTTTACAATAGAGCGGGAGGGCCAAAAATAACCCACTCGTTGCCAGGGTTCCGTCTAGTGGCCACCATCTGACTGGGAAGTCGGTAGATCCTCTGGAGCTGCTCCAAAATCTAGCCACACAAAACCAGCTGGGTCAGACCCCAGAAAGAGCAAGTGCCACAAAGGAGGCGTCACTTAAGAACTAAAACCAGCAATCAACACAGGAATAAATATAAATAAAATAAGGACTGGAATAAAAGGAAACATATCAGGATGATATACGACGAGATAACCATGGAACTATTCAGATAGCCAGGCTACAACCCGTAAACCAAACAAGGACCGGGGTTGTAACCCTTCGTCTGAACAGAACTTGGAATTCTCACCATTTATCGGTAAAATAAATACAAGCATTCTAGTCATTCAATAGTCTGGAATAGGGTCAGGGCAAGACTAGACTGGTTAGACTCCATCCAATCACTTCACGGCCAAGCAAGAATTACGGCTTGATACTTTAACTAACTAGGGTTGTCACAAGCCTAATTACTAACAAGATGCAGTGAGATTATTCCACAGCCACAAGCCCTACAGACCATCCAGGTTCCCCGGGTTAAAAGATTAGAGTTGAATTCAGGTGGGTACATCGTCCAGGAAACGAATGTACCCTTAGGTAGCTTGAAGGGTGCAACACATGACAGTGTGCTGGAAATTTGCCCTACTCTCGACGGCAGGCTACAGATCCCAAGGCGTGCCCAGGTAACGGGATTGCCTGTAGCTGGAAAATCTCTTCATGACTAATGTATTAATCTAGTTGTTAACCTTAGTCCATTTTAGTAGGTACTCTTGACCGTGGTACTCAGGAGTCCCCTCCTAGACATGATGCAAGACAGGACTGGATTATTTGTACAAGCACAATCGCCCACGGTGTCCAGGTTATTTATACAGGTTATGTCATGTCAAGTAGCCGTCACAACAGCTTATCAAGATATAACATGTCAGGTTTATCATGTCAAGTATACTTGTCAGGAGTGCGCCACGACGGGCCACTATCAGGTCATGTCAGGTCATTATGTCAGGAGTGCACCACTACGGGTCACTATCGTGTCATGCTCAGGTATCATTTCCAAACATATTAAACAAATCCATGATTATCAAGTTCATGACAAAAGGCGTAAGGATATAAAATGGACGTTAAATATCTAATAAAATATCAATATACAGGGCTATAGAAGATCAAGGGTAATCAGGCTACGCTCAAGCCAGGCTACGCTCAGGCTAGCGTACGCTCAGGTCTGCGTACGCTCGAGCTAGCGTACCAAAGGTTCCATACACTTCCAATGGGGAGCGTACGCAAGGGTCAGCGTACACAAGGGCACGCTCAAGCTACAGGTCAGCGTACGCTCAAGCTAGCGTACGCTCAAGACACGCTACCAACAGGCAGCGTATCAAGGCTAGCGTACGCTCGCTAAAGAGCAGCGTACACAAGTCAGCGTACGCTCGCTAAAGAGCAGCGTACACAAGTCAGCGTACGCTCGCTAAAGAGCAGCGTACAGCTCAGTGGCGTAAGCTAAAAAGCTAGCTCACTGCTCACTGTCTTCTCCAAATGACAAGAACAGCAAGAACTCTAAAGTTGAATCTAAGCTTCAATTGTCCAAATCTTGGTCAAAACAAGTCCGAATCCAACTTTCCAAAGGTCAAAATTGGGTAGAATGAAATTCTCTACAATATGGAACCATCAAAACTTAAAAACAAAGAAGTTTAATAGATCAAAACCACCAAAATCCGAAAGTAACTAATTTCTAGATCTACAAAAATTAAAGCTTTAAAATGAAAAATGACAAGTTCTAATGTGTCTTAGAAACATGAGGAGAAGCTAATGGAACAATAAAAATGAGCTCTCTTGTGGAAGCAAGTTGCACTTGCCTATGGTGTTCTTGGTTGGTGGAGAAGAGTAATGGTAGGGGAAGGAGAAGTAAATGAGAATTATGGAGGAGAGAGGTTGGTGGGGATAATAAAGAGAGGGTTGTGGTGGAAATGAAGGAGAAGCATAGGCTAAGGTGTTCTACCCTTGGCCCATGATGAACCAAGCATTGGGCCGGCCGAACCAAGCCAACCCAAACCGAGAGTAAACAAGCCAAGCCAAACCAAGGAGATATGCAAACAAGATAAAATACGTATACGTATTCCAAATACGTAATACGAACAACAGGCATTACACGTAGGGAGTATGATGTACGCGATGACTTGCACGCGTCCAAACATTCGTCATACTGCAGGGATGGTGAGCCAATACCAGAGTAATTGGAGACCTATGCATTGACAAGTGGTCAAGCGGATCTTCCGGTATCTGCGTGGGACAATGGGATATGCCCTTTACTACCAGGAGGTGATCTTAGAATCACATGCAACAATGATGTTGAATGGCCTGAAGACCTTGACTGATGGAAGTCCACCGTGGGCTACTTATTCCTTTGGGAGGAACAACTATATCATGGAGCAACACAAAGCAAACTTGCATTACTCAGTCCATGATAGAGTCGGAATATGTGCCCCTATGGGAAGCTGCCATAGAAGCAGTCTGGCGTGGAAGATTCATGGAGTCCTTGATAGGACCACTTCAAAGCAATAAGTCAGCTTTAGTCTATAGTGACAACACATAACCATTAACATTTGTGAGAGATCCCAAATGTCATGGGAAATCCAAGCACATTGAGCACAAGTACTACTTTGTGAGGGACTTCGCGCTAGAAGGAGATATTTCTCTTGAGCACATCCGTACTGAGAGGATGTTAGTATATCCAGTGACAAAGTTCATGTCTGCTAGAGTGTTTCGCGAGCATCGTATTACAGTGTTCTAAATGGCGCCCGCCTAGGCCGCCTAGGCGGCGCCTACGCGGTAGGCGGTCCCTCCGCACCGCTTTTCTGTAGGCGGTGGAGTAGGCGGCCAACGGAGGTTGGCGGCATAGGCGGAGGTAATGCAGCGTAGGTGGGCGTCTAGGCGGAGAAGTACTTTACAAAATTTTGGCCAAAAAGGTTTTTAAAACATTATGGGCCTATGGTTCACTTTTACAAAACTAAAACTTTATAAATCTTCGTTCTACAACTTAGTTATGCATGGAACACCCTTAAAATATGCATATGCAAAAAAAAGTGGTAAAATAGTAAAAAAAATGTTCAAAATGTATCGACCGCCTAGGCGGTAGGCGGACTCTCTCCGCCGCGCACCCGCCTACCGCCATTTATAACCTTGTCGTATTGGCATGGGTCTTCACCATGTGTATGATCTTTGTTTATTGTTGTCTCTTGAGGTTGTTTATGTATAATTTGTAGTGGATGCACATTTATTGTTGGTTAATATTTCTTTCAGATGGGCATGAATTACCTGCACATATAATTGTGTTCACATCTAAAAGATCGGATTTTATTCTCAACTAACTAGATGTTCTTTAATATCCTCCTTTAGATATCTAATATTTAACCTATATAATGCTTGGATTGGCTTTAGAAATAAGGCATTTACTGTTATATTAAATAGTTAATTCAGTATGTCTTGGGTTGCTGATCTTCGTGTTCTTCTCATTGGTGTTTGCCTCATATTCTCCTATTTCCCTTGCCTTTATTTTTGGTTCTTTATACCGGTTGCTAACATCATATTTATGCTTTCATGTAATTGGTGTGACACCCTGTTTTTTCTTTTCTTTAAAAAAAAATATTACAGTGACACTGGAAAGCCGAGTAGTGCAAGTATCTTTGTTGGAGGTTTTGTGTTGGGAGGGATAATAGTCGGAACCCTTGGTTGTGTGTATGCCCCTCAGGTAAGGTTCTGAAATTCTCTAGATAGCACATACCATTCTTTATACAACACATTAGCTTAATAATTAGAGAACTAGATACACAACTGGTGGGGATCTTTATTACATTTTCTGTTGATATGGGTGCCCACTAAAGTAAGTCTTTAATACACGAAAGAATCGATGTCCTCTACCCCCCACACCACACACACACACACACACAAACACACAAAACCACACCTACCCATACACTGTGCACAGCTAAGACATGACACAACTGACACAGATAAGACATGACACAACTGACACAGATAAGGCACGCCATGATACTGACATGGTGACACAGACATGTCATTGATTTTGGTGTGTCCTAGTGTATCTTGGAGTGTATGTGGCATGCCCGGTGCATGTCCGACATGACGCGGAACAGACACGACTCTGACCTTAGGAGTGTCCGTGCTTCCTAGGTATGTATGTGTATATATCTTTGTGTAGGTATACACGATATTTTTGAAACTTAATCCACCTTAACAGTTCTCTTGAGCACCTATTTTTATAAAAGAAGAGGACACACATCCATGAGACTGTACAACTATAATCTTCCAACTGGTAACTATTTCAACTGTTATATGTTTGTAATGTCAGATTAGCAAAGCTTTGGCTGGGGCCAACAAGAAAGACTTGATGAGGAAGTTGCCAAATTTTATATATAACGAGGAAAAGGCTCTGGAAGTAAGCACATTTCTGTTGTGACTTGGAGTTGGGAAAATTGCTTGCTTAATTTTAATAGTTGCGAATGACTAGCAATTGCTTTGCTTATTTTGGGTTGATATATTGTTAATTTGATGTTCTGAACCTTAAATTGCACATATATGGTACGAGAGCTTAGGTTGGCATACTTCTACAGTTAAAAAGAAAATTACTATCTTGTTGCTGCCTTGCAGTATGGTGATTAAGGAAACAAATATCCAAGTACAAGTAGATAACTCCTGAGGAAACAAAGATAAAAATACAATATACTCTCTCACACAATCGAAACTCTCTCTTAAGCTTATAAGATTGCATTCTCTAAATTA